>VYZS01063033.1:12662-25352 GCA_013400695.1 Neodrepanis coruscans
AGCTCTGGGGAAAAAAAAAAAAAAAAAAAAAAAAAGACACTGAGCAGAAGTGGATTTTTAAACCTCTTGAGAATGAACAATATGCCTTTTTAGTAAACTAGAGATCAATGTACACAATTAAAAGACTAATCCTGCTGTAAGTTCACCTCAAGTATTTCATGAATTTCACATGATCCACCCACTTTTTTTCTGTACCTCTGCAATTACCATAAGAGCAGCAATAATTCTCTGTTGTTCAAGTGCCAGATACAACATGGCTCTCACATTCCTGAACTTGGCATATTGTGCTGCTCTGTTTGTTTGTTGTTTCAGAACAAGATTAAATTTTATTCCCTTGTGCACCTCATTGAACTTTAACCCACTCTTCGGCATCTCCTTAATCAGTGATTTGTTTGTCTTGCTCTTTGGTTCTCAGCTTCTCACATTTAGTTTAAACTTTGCAGGAAATCCATGTTATTCAAATGGCTTTTTGAACCATTCCTAGTTTTCCTGTCATATCATATTTGGAACTACCATGTGTGATCATCTGACTTCTTTTTCTCCCTTCTACCAGCTAGGAAGTACCTTACCAGCTCCTTTCCAACTGCAGCATGAGCATTTTCATGCAATATTTTAATTTATCCCTTCAGCAATATAAAAGCATCATGAGCACTGCCCCAAGATTTTGCTTACATGGGAAAGTTAGTTTGGCAAGATAAAGCTGTAACTTTTCTGCCTGTGTGTTAGCACAGGACAAAAGCTGATTATTCCAAATTATCTTGTTTCGAGTCCATTTGACTTGAGAAGTACTTTTGCAATAGCTCAACAGGAAGAACTCCCCTTGTAGATGTGACTTCAAGAATTTGCAACTACAGAAGTCACTCCTCTTGTCACAAAGTAGAACATTTAGTAAATAAGAGAGTAACCCCCTTATCAACCTTTAATTATACAGTGTATAGGAAATAGTGGCGGGTCAGGCTTCCAATGTGCTGTGCTTTGTTCAAACACTGATTAGATTTTAAAATCCAACTTTCAAAGAGCTTTTATTTTAAACAGAATTTTCTTTTAATTGTACCAATGAGGTGCTCATTCACTGTACTTTGTGAGCATGTGCTGTTCATGTGTTCACCAGACTTTCCAGAACTTTAGTTGAAATCTCTAATGAAAAAAACCCAAACCAACAACAACTAGGTATACTTTTACCACAGTTATATAGAAACCAATAAAATATAGATCATTATGTAAATAAACATTTTTTTGTCACTCCTTGCTGACAAATACTTTAACTGATGGGTATAAATGACAAGTTAAAGGTGTTCTCTGTCTCAGTACCAACAGAGTCTAAAAACTGAAAGACAGAGAATTTCTTGTATTTCCAGAAATGTTTCTTGGGTATCAGATTAAAGGATGTAAAAAAATGCAATTTATCAGTTCTATGAAAAAACCTCCCAAGCCCAAGGGATTGAAAGACAGGCTGTTTTGTGCACAGTCTTTGCCCCATGGCAAATGAGTAAGTGTCTCTATTAAAGCCATTAGCATCTCAGTACATCTGGGAAACAAACAAGAAAATAACTTAATCTTTGCCTTCACATCCATAACTGAACTCATCTTAAAGGCTTTAAATCTCTGAAGACTCCACAAATTCACAGTGGGGCAATTTCAGCAAAATGCTGAGTCTTGATACCGAAACATTGCAAGTTTTATTCTTATTTCAGGCAGGCTTTCTGAGGGATAGATTTTTAAAGGTCCAAATTAAAACATTTACAGTTCTAGAGAGACTATGCACCCTTTTGGGATCTATTGACATCATTGCAAATACAAGCACATGGTGCAAAATCACCCTGTGAGTTACATCTCTTTTTAAGCCACACTGACCTTTAATGATTTTTAAACTGACACAATGATTTTTAAACTATGGCCTGATTGCCAAACCCACTTTATTTATATACACCTCAAGGTGTCTCTGGATCTCAGAAGCACAACACAAGAATTAATTTCAGCAGGGACCTTCCAGTAGTTATTGCATGAGATGGTTTGTGACACTGGGTTTAATACAAGGTAGTATTTCCTTGGTGTACATCTCTATGGTTTAGCAATAAAACCATCAGGATGTCTCGGAAAACAGAGTTCATAGTGAACTTGGCCTTTTTCTGTCCTCTGCTCCTCTCATACATCCCCAGTATCCTAAACAGTAAGGTTAGGGATGAAGGAGAATCCATCCCTTTGGTACTTCTTTATGGAACATAAATCTATCTGATCCTTTTTGGAACTTGTTGTACTCTCTGCCTTACAGTGTCCTGTGCCAGTAAACTCTGAGAATTTACTATTTGCTGTGTAAAGAATTACTTCTTCCAGCTGTTAAAATCAGCTTAAAGTGTCATAATCTCATGTACTACAGAGATGTGAATATATACAATATTCAGCTTCGTTCACGGTTGTTCTTTCTGACAGACTCCCACTGTCTGTGTTCCTTCAGGAGGACAGGAGAAAAGGAGGCTGAAATGCATATTTTTGAGTTGTTCTGTGCTAAAACACAGGTGTTAAGTGCTTAGGTAGAGACCTTGTGCTTATCCTGGCCTGGAGCTGAGAGCTCTGCTTGTTGAGTGATGTAAAGCAGAAGGGGGAGCGTGGGGTAACCCAGTGGAAAGAAAAGGTGCAGCTCCAACTTTAATTTGCTGTTTAAAAGGATTCTGGCCCCTGTGAATCAGCACCAGGGCTCCGTGTGATCTCCCTCCTCCACTCGAGTTGCGACAGAGGGTTGCCTGAGTGAGCTGTGCTGGCTCTTGGCCACTCAATATTTCCCTTCGCCGGGGAAATCCCCGGCTAACTGGCTTTTAAAGGCAGCTTTGTGGCCCCAGGGCAGTGACAAAGGTGGGATGAGGCTCCTCACCACCTTCCCGAAGGATTTGAAGGCAAAGATGGGAGGGGGGGAATCACAGGAGTCAGGCAAGGCAAGCTCATAGGGAGGTGTTCTTTCCACTTTATTAATTATCTGATTAATTATCCTGCTTAACAACCTGATCATCCCTGCTTTTTTTATTGCTATCACTGCAGGGAGGAGTTGCCAGAACTGATTCATTGTTTTTGGACTGGCAAACACAAAGCAGCGAGCAAAACTTGCCTTGCCTTCGACAACTGAAAAGCATAAAATCTTATAGAGAAAAAACAAACAAACCAAAAAAAAAGGCTTCTGAAAGTGCTTTGTCTCTGCCCTCTAGAAAAGTACATCCGTGCAAGAGGAAGGTGTGTGATTCAGGGGGAAAACCCCGTGACAAAGCCTCTCGCCCTGACAATTCCCTGTGACAGGGATTGAGTCATGGGAAGCTCCTGGGAATGGGGCTGCGGGGATAAAAAAGGAACGTGCAGGAACACGAAACACGCCCTGGCTTCAGCTTCCACTGCGAGCTGGGAGCGTGGACCATGTCCACAGAGCTGTTCCTTGGGGTACAGTGTCTTTCAAGCGAGCAAAGGCTGATTTCAGTGGCCCTGGGACAGACACGGGGAGATACATTGGGGCTTTGCCTCAGGGGTTCAGCGTTATCCTTCTCTGCCATGGAAGGGAGAGGAACCCGGGTATTCTCGAACGGTTACAGGGGCTGCTTCAGGCTGGGGGTAGCTCAGCAACTCTCAGGCCAACAAGCAAATGAGGATTAAGGCAAAAACACCAAAAAACCCCCCAACAAAACAACAATTTAACTCGCTGAGGCGCCGCCCCGCGGCCTGCTGGGAAATGTAGTTCTCCCGCGTAGCGGGAAGTGCAGTCAGCCCGCTCCTCCCTCGCTGAGCCTGCTGGGAGTTGTAGTCCTTCCCGCCCCCCTCCACGCCGGCGGCCAACGGCGGGCGGGGCCGGGCAGGACTACACTTCCCAGCGGGCAGCGCGCTGCCGGCGCGGCTGTAAACAAACCAAGAGGGCGGGCGGCGATGGCGGCGAGCGAGGGGCCGTGAGCGGCCGGGCTGGGGCTCTGATGGATGACAGCAAGGTGAGGGGCTGAGGGGCTGCGCTTTCCTTCCAGCTCCTTAAGGACAGGGGGCAGGAGGAGCTCGGGAGGCGGCGGGTTTGGCCCCCGAGGGTTCGGCGGCTCCGTTCAGGAGGTGCCGCTTCTCTCTCCCCGCTGCTGTGTCAGGAGATTGTTTGCGCCTCCTTTTATGCCACGGCTTGAGGCAGAGTGTCCTTGGAATCTTCTAGGAATTCCACTGAGTCTCGAAGGAGGGAGAGGGTTGGGCTGTGTGCAAACTGAGCGAGTGGAAGGGTTTTTTTCCCTGTAAAACCCGGGACAACTAAAATCGCGTTTATAGCGAGATAAAACCCTTGTGCAGACGCCGCCACGGAAATCCAGCGTTTCCCTTCGTTTCCGTGGCAGAAGGAGTTGAGAATTGGGCTTGAAGAATGTAAAGTTTCCCCTAATTAACAGCGGGCTTTAATTGAGCCTTGTCTGGTTTGAGAGAGGATGAGTAAAGTGGTTCTTGTTATTCCTTAAAATTGTAAAGAAATAGTAAGAAATGGAGGGGTAGAATACCTGAATATCTAGTCTAGAAAAATTTCATGTTTCAGCTCTGAAGGACGTTCTTAAATTATTTACAGACAAAAGAATCCCCTCAAGTGTTTAGACACGTGGAAAAGGAGAAACTGTTACAGTGGTTTCAGCCTCCAGAGGTGAATTTAGTGAGTTAATTTACAGGACTGCATTTAACTCACTGTGTGTTTATTCTGTGCATTGGGTAGCAGAGGGTTTGAACTCGGGTAAGAAGCATTTTGCACCTTTTTGTTACTTTGGTAACCATTAAAATGCAGTTTTTATGTAGCTGACTGCAGTCTTTTGTATTAATTACAGAAGTTTTTATAGAAAGTGCTTTATCAATGCTTATTTGGGGAATTAACTTTTCAGTTTATGGGCAGAAATGGGAAATGAAAAACGAGTTTTTAACATTAGCTCCCTTTTTTTTTATAATTCCAATGACATTAAAAACAAGCAAACAGAGAACAAACCACCACCAAAAAAAGGTTGGGGTTGGCCTCTTTGGTCACAAATAGTCTTGCCTTGTATAAAAAAGTAGCTTTAGTTTTCAACAAGTTTAGGTGAAGTGTATTTTTCTCAAAAAATAAACTGCACCTGTTTTAATTCCAGTTCAGCTTTTCAACCCTGAGCACACTGGCCCTTGGCTTTCTTTTGCTTGTGAATAAATTCCTGCATCCTCTGAATGAAAAAAAAAGCAGATTCCTTTATCCTTGTAAAAGAGGTGGTGGCTGTTGAGAGCTGGGTCTCCAGCTCAGGTTGTTTCCTCTCCTTTTGGCTGATTTTGGGGCAAAGATGTTGGTCTTTGTGAAAGAAAAGCCTTGAAATAGGTGAGCTCTGGGTGTTTTTGGGTTTCACCTGAGCTTGAAAGAAGCAAACCCCGAGATTTTTATGTGGCATTTTATATTTGTGGGTGAGATCAGATTCATCCCAATCTTTTTTGTGTGATGAGGGGCTCAGTTCCTCAGGGCTCTGGGTGCCAGGAGCTGTTTTGTGTGGGCATCTCCTTCCTGGGGAGACCCTCTCTGTTCTGTTGTGCATTCTGGGGGTGTTTTTGGGCTGCTGGATCCTTTTAATAAAAAAATCCAGAAATCTGAAGGGTTTTCTGTATCAGTTCAAGTAACTGCAGCCATTTCCAGTTCCAGGTCAAGTAACTTTGAGCCTGAACACTGATGGCAGAGGCAGGAAGGGGGTTAAAAATCACAGAAATCACAGGATGTGCTGAGCTGGAGGGGACCCATCAGGACCATCAAATCCAACTCCTGGCCCTGCACAGGGCACCCCAAGAATCACAGCCTGTGCCTGAGGGGAGAATTAAGTTTTTCTGTTTTCTGGAGTCTGAGTGAGCTGAAGTGGGGACTTGGTGTCTGCCATTGTGAATATTTTTGTGCCAGATTTTACCATTGATGTTCTGGGTCTTGGTTGCTTATGGCCCCATGAAGAAAACCAAGAAAAAAACAAAGGTACAAGCCCTTCTTGCTCCCCCAGGAGAGCTGGTATGCAGGGGCTGCTGCAGTGGCAGAGGTGCTTTTTGAAGGGAGCTGGAGTGTCTTGTCTCTCTACAAGACCTTACCCAGCTCTTGCATTCTGGGGTTTGCTCTGGACAGGTTTTTCTGAGGCACAGAAAAGCCTCAGGTGCTGGAAGTCCTTGAGGACTGAAGTACTTTGGCTGTAGTGTGTACATGATATCCAGAACTCTTCCAAGTGCAAGGAATAATAGATAACAAACTGGGAATGCCTACAGCCCCACCTGGAATACTCTGTATTCCTACCTCCAGCTGAGCTGGGAGTGTAAGACCACACCATGAGAGGACAGAGCTGCCCATGACATTCCCAAAGGGGGACAGTCATTTCCCTTTCTTTGGAGCTCCTTCCCCCTGCCTTGGCCCATGGCTGGTTGGTTTTACCCTCCTTTGAACCAGACTAGATTTTCCAAACTAAAAAATGCCAAGGAGAACACCTGGGTAGAGTGAGTGGATGATTCAAACTGTATTAAAGTGTCAAAGAGCTTGATTTTTTTTTTCTTCTTTTCTCCATGCATGGTGTTTGTTTCATTATCATGGATGTCCATTGAGTACTTTCTGTTCCTTCATTTGCAGCTACTCCTGAATAAATTAGGAGAGACAATACAGAGAGGGTAGGATTATGTTGGCATGTGATTGTTGTCTCACTTTCTAAAGGAAGAATAGGCTCAATTGTATGATCCCTTTTCCCCCCCTCTTCATTCTAGCACTTCAATTCACTGTTTTTATTGCAGCCTGCTAAATTTGTAGGACAAGTGACTTCTTTGAATGTGAAAAATTACTTACTTTGTGCCCCTTTTTTTTTAATGAACTCTGATATTTTGAACACTGCCTGTTAGAAGAAAGTCCTGTCCATGTACAGGATTTTGAAGCAGTGAAGTTCTTGTCTGCAGAGGTGTGTGTTAGGTGTGTTTCTCCACACCCCCTCCATTCAAACAGTGTGGTCAGAATGCAAATAAAGAGAAATGCTCACTTCAGAAGGGTGTGTGGCTATGTAATGCCTGCAGGGTGATACCCCATGGCCACTGAACTCAGCCTCAGGACATATTTGAGGCTTTCTTGTGCCTTGCTCCCCTGTTGAGAGTAAAATATTTCCTTTTCTTTTAAATTTTCTTTTATTTGTAGCAGGAGAAACCTGTTAACAAAGGAGCCACAAAGAAGAGGGGGAAATGGTTGCAAAATCTGCATTGCACAGGGAGTTCCATTCCTGCAAGGGGGATCTGATTTAGGTGCAGGGAGAGTTGAGCTCTGGTAGGTTTTGTGAGGAGACTCACAGCGGGCTGTGTGAGGATGTTTTGAAGGTGGATGTGGCCAGAGGGGTTTGGAACCTCTGGAGCAGAGGTAGGACCATGTGTGACTTGAATTCCCTGTTCAGTAAAATTCCTCAGAAGATTCTTTTGAAGGAAATACGGCCCGAGGGAGCTCAGTTGGCTTGTCAGTAATTCTGACAGATTTCATCTTTAAAGTAGGCTGAAACTGTTGATTGAGGAAAAACTTAAGTTTTGGGTTCTATTGATATAAATAAATATTTTTTCCTTCCAAAATAAAGTGTTAAACTCATTTCTAGCCCTGACAAGTACTAGAACATGGGTCTCATCAGGGTGTGCACAAATACCTGAAGGGGAGGGTGTTAAGGAGATGGAGATGGGCTCTCCTCAGTGGTACCCAGAGCCAGTGGGTACAAACTGCTACACAGGAGGGTCCATCTGAACATCAGGAGATGTTCAGGCTGAGCACTGGCACAGGTGGCCCAGAGGGGTTGTGGAGTCTCCCTTCTTGGAGATATCTCAGAGTCATCTGAACATGGCCCTGGGCAACTGGCCCTGAGAGGCCCTCCTTGAGCAGTGGTGATCCAGATGATCTACAGAGGTCCTTGCCAGCCTCAACCATCTTGTGGAGCTCCAAATCAGATCCAGGAGCATTTACAACAGCACTGCTTAAGCACTGACTCCACTATGAGGTCACACCCCTCTCTTTTGTCTTTAATATTTTTAGTGCCGTTACTGAACACACCATACCAGCACTCTTCCTTCCAGAACCAGTGAATGTATCTGCAGGGTTTTACAGCTGGGACACCCAGCAGTCACAATCCCATGGCTGTAGCAATTACCTTTGCTCTGTTGTGCTCTCCCTTCCCAGGTGGTCGGAGGCAAAGTGAAGAAACCGGGCAAGCGAGGCCGGAAACCGGCCAAGATAGACTTGAAGGCAAAACTTGAGAGGAGTCGCCAGAGTGCAAGGGAGTGCAGAGCCAGGAAGAAGCTGAGGTACCAGTACCTGGAGGAGCTGGTTTCAAGCAGAGAGAGAGCCATCTGTGCTCTCAGAGAAGAGCTGGAAATGGTAAGAAACTGGCGTTTAAGCCAACGCTCGATATTATTTGGGGCTTGTCCTCCTGAACATTTGCTCTCAGAATCAGGGTGACTGACAGTGGCATTTGGCAGGCCAGGAGGGGATCAAAACATCAGATGCATCCAGCTGTTGGTCTGCTTTGGTGTGTAGAATAAGAACTTCATGTCACAAGTTATTTGCTGGGTGTGAACTGGAGGGAAGCGAAGAAAGTGCCGTTGCATTTGAGTCTGTTGTCTTTGAAATGTTTGTTTTGAAGAATCTTTGACAGATGTAGAAATAGGTGGTGGAAGGAGATGTGTTGATAGATCAAGGGGGAACATTTATGCACAGTGTGCCATTGCTTCTGTGTTGGGGGGGTTGATTCTTGCAGCATGGTCTCTGGTTGCACATCTGTCCTGTTTTCCAGCACATATAAAATAGGTGTCTTGGCCAAATAAGCAGCATTAACAAAAGGGAGTGTTTCATCTGGAAATCAGACACAGCTCCTCAGTGATATTGAGATGCCACTGAAATGTCAGCAGAGCTGAGGATATTGCCTTGCCCTAGTTTTAGGTTTGTTTGGATAGGCAGGGCCAAGCAGCACAAGTGAACAGGTGCAGGAGCAGGTGAAAAGTCAGCCAGCTTTCCACAGGTTTTTGGGTGTGCTTCAGTGTTTGGCAGGAAGAATTTAGGATGAGAGAACTAGGAGTAAGGCACATGTGCTGCAACTGTGCCTTGCACAATCAGGAAGGACCTCTTAATAGTCCCATCAGTCCCAGAGTCATGTGAAATATTTGTTTTTAACAGGCCATGAACTGGAACGGTATTCTCGCATGCCAGCAGGCAAGAAATGGCACACAGTGTTCCATGGTGTTTAATAATTACAATATTCTGTCCAGCATGGCCACTGAGTAGCAGTTTATTGACTGAGACAGCGTTTGCTGGGGCCAGGTATGCAACCAGGGACACGTGCTCAGCTCATTAGGGCTCTGCAGTTTTGTCAGAGGCTTCAGCTCAGTATAAGCAGACCTTTGAATGAACACCCCGGAAGGGAAAGGTTGCAGCTCTTGTTTTGTCTGCTCATGTGATCCCGGCAGTTTGCTGGTGCTTAATGTGTTTGCATATTTCAGTACAAGCAGTGGTGCATGGCCATGGACCAAGGGAAAATCCCCTCTGAAATAAAAGCCCTGCTGACTGGAGAGGAGCAAGGCAAAGCGCAGCAGAACTCCACCAAACTTGCCAAGGCTGGGAAGACAGAAGCAAACAGCAGCAATCCCTGTAAGTATCCAGCCTATGATTAATTCCTTTTTTTTTTTAACATCTTTTGTGGTGTAGGAAGAAACACAAGGATGTGCTTTTAGGCACAAATAGTTGACTGAAGCAAAGAGCTTAGTGGGTGCTGCAAAGACTCTGTGTAATGTTTACATGGACAACACAGATACTACTCTAGATAGGAAGCTGGGCAGTTACTTTAAAAGAAGACTTTGTGTCTCATCAAGGCCTATGAAGACCTGAGATCTTAATCTTTTACAGCATTTTTTGTTTTCTTATTGCAAGGTAAATGGAGCATATAAAATATAATTGAATTTAAAAAAACTCTGTCAAGAAAATGTTATTCTGGCTGCAGGCATTCAGAAGTGAGAAATGCTGGACTTGGGATTTCTTACGGAATCTTCTTTCTGACCTGTTTGTCCTTGTCCAGGGAATGAAATAAGGTTCTTCTGGGAATTGGAAGGTGAAAAGATCATGTGATATGAAGTCATATTCCTGATATGTCCATGCAAAGGAAGAGAGTTAAGATGCAGCATGGGCAGTTCTATATCTTACTACTTCTAATTTTGTAATATTTCATGGTACAGATTAAATTGGACTTCCCTGGAAATTTTTAAGAAATAGGAATTCCTAGCTACATGTTTCAAAGAATCCACATGAAAACCACGTTTTTAACCATCCCCATCTTCCCTTGTGGTGCATCATTCACAGGAGGCCGGTGCAGAACCTTCCACACTGCAGCAGAGGTAGCTTGGTAGCTGGCAGAAGAATGCTGTCCTGAGAAGTGGGTGCATCCCCAGAGGCAGGGGGAAGGATCCCAGTCTGCTGTCTTCTCTTTGCTCCTCCCCACATGAAACTCTTGGACTGTGGTGTTCCCGAGGCTGCAGGAAATGGGGCTTTTGGGGTATCAGGTGTTTGTGTAAGTGGAGCTTTGTTATTTCTTTGGCTGCAGCACCCTTCCCAGATACAACTATGGCAGCTTTTGGGAATTTCCAGTAAAAGGTGAGGGCTGCTTTTGTATCAGAGCCCAGAATTAGGCTGGTTTTGTGGTTGTTAACCATTTTGGGAGTCTGGGATGTTCTGCAAAGTGAAAGCAAGAGAAGTTTCTCGTAACAGCTTTGCTAAAGCCAAGCAGAGTACTGTAGCTCAAGGAGAAGGAACTGGATCAAAAGCTTTCAGTAAGGTTTGTAGCAGTGTAATTTGTAACCTCAATGAAGATGTTGCTCTCAGCACCCTTCTGTAATGCAGCATGTCTTGTTTGTGATTGGGATTCTTCAAGAGAGGTACTAGATACATTTCCTGCTTCTGCCCATCCTTCTTTCACTGGATATATTTTCCACCAGCCATGCTCCTGGTGAGATGTCCCTGCATCTTGCTGCCAGCCTTTCCCTCTCACCCTTTGGGTCCTGCTGTCTTTCTGTAGCTACCTACATTTTGGGGCCTAGAACTTCTCTGGACAGCAGCTTAATAGGAATTCTGCTGTGCCTTCCTGGCTTCCCAGCCTAAGATAATGCCAAGAACTGGTAGCAAGGAAACCAAGTTGCATCAGTTTCATGGTAAGAAAGGTGGTGGCAAAACTCTTGTGGGTTGATCTGCTCATCCCAGTTATTGACAGATGAGCTGCCACTTTCCTCACACTGCTCTTTCTCCTGGGTATGCTTTTTGTATTCATATGATGCATTGTGGAGAGTGGAGCTCTCTGGATTTTCATTGGGGGTCTGGCTTGCTTATTCTGTTTTGTTTATGACAATGTATTTCTCTGTGTTTTATGAAATGCATGGAACGTTTTTTAATCTCATGTTTGTTTCAGAGAATAAATATTATAATAAATGACTTTGCTAGACTGAATGTTGCCTTCTTTTTATTGAACTAATTTGGTCTGTTTAGCATGATCTCATTTCAAGATGAGTTGAAAGCACTGAAAACAATAAAGTTCCATCTTTCAGTGTACAGCACAATTGTTTTCAGAATTCCATTCTGAATGTTGAACCTTAAGGCATGGTTTTAACTTTATTCTTTAGACCCTCCAAGCACCTGTTTAGTTAGCAATTCCTGTAAACATTGCACAGACACAGAAAAATATCATGAAAAGTTACAGAATAAATACTGGAGTAGAGATGGGGAGGATATAAGGGCTTGTGTTGTGTTGTCCATGTCCTGCCCTGTCCCCCTTGTCCACCCCCTGTTTTTGAAGTTCTGAACTGCAGTTTGTCCTGAAAGATGGCAAAAAAGCCAACCCATAAGTTTGGGGATCTTTGTGTTGAATGCTTGCCTGTCCTTTTTCTGGACTTCCTGGAGGAAGAAAAACCCTGGAACAGACATTCGGAATTGTTCTCTTTGAATCTCGTAGCTGGATTTTGTAACATGATCTCACCAGCAGTGTAATGTGTCATTTTGAGTTAGAATTAGTCTCTCACAGTCTACTTCCAGACGTAAACACTGTGGTGTAATTAAACAAATATCCCAAATATTATGTGTATGCTTCAGTGTCCTTCTTAATTAGGGATGTAGGAAACATGGAGAGGAGTTACAGTGTGTGACCAGAACAGCTCCACTCAGCACGAGGTAATGTGACAGACACAGCCCTGATCTCACCAGAAATACCCTGTTTGATTTCTTCACTGTTTTTCTGTTTCACTTGTTATGATGCCAAACAAGAAGCCCCTGAGCAGAAAGTTTTCTGCAGGAAATGGAGAGTTGGAATTCCGCCTTGTGATGGGCAACAATTTTCTTCTGTTCCCTGTCATTGTGGCTCCTGCTTCTTGGCTTAATTGGCAGTTGGTGTTACAGGATTGTGTTTGGGGAGCCTGGGCCCAGCTCTGTGGCACAGATAGTGAGTGGCATCCATGTTCTAGCAGGGTTTTTGTATTTCATGCAGATGGACAGGAGGCATGTTACAGCCTCCATCATCTTAAATGGTTTTCTTGTTTGTCCTGCAAGCAAAAATACATGGCACATAGTCACAGGCTCTAACTGCAGTTTTTCAACCTGCTCTAGATGCTGTAGGTCGTTACAAAATGTAGAATTCCCAACAGCAATCATTAAAGTTCAGTGGCTTCCAATGTGTGACAGATCAT
>VYZS01063033.1:29985-47796 GCA_013400695.1 Neodrepanis coruscans
AGCTTCCTGTAAGCCAAGGTTTTGTGCAAAAGTATTTTCTAGGGAAAAAAAAAACATGAGTTACTCTGCTGCTTCTGCATCTGCACACACTTTGTACCCACATCCACTAACTCACACTGGGTACCCCATCCACAGTTCAAGCTCCCAGTAACATCAGTGGAAATACCCAGAAAAGGTTTTACCAAAGTAAATAACAGTGTTAGTTTTTCCTGCCTGGGCTCTTGGATAGCAAAAGGGGAAGGAGCCTGATAACTCTTGTGACAAGTATTTGTGTAAGCCTTCCCAAGGTTTACATCCCATTCCCAGGGATGCGTTGATGAGAATAGTGTTACTATTCTTACTTCAGCAATCTGCATTTTTCATTGCTTTATTTTTAGGGCTTCTTGCCTTCTGAAACAAAATAGTAATTTTTAATTACTAGGACACCAGTGGAAGTGGATTGCTGTGGGTGTTGGAGAAACAGCCAATTAACTACTTCAGCTTTTTGGATATATGTAATTATTTTTTTTCCAGTAGCCACTTAATGTTGTCATCATTTCACTCCAATGCCACTGAGTGAGTGGCATTGTTAATGGAGCTGATATTGTCTACACATGCTGGCAGATAAAAAAGGCTGACTGACAGTAGAGAACAATTGTAAAGGTTGTCTGTCTGAATCCCTCTGCCATGAACTACTTGTGGAATGAGCACAGTTGCAGTTCTGTGGGTGTATTAATAAAAAAATGTAGGAGATGTAAGAATCATGAATGACCTCTTGTGATTGCTCGTGTTCACCTTGCATTTTTTTCTGAATCATGTTCTTTGCATGAAATAAGGCATAGGAACAAAAGTGTGTGTTATTATCACAGCTTTGCCTGGGTCTGTCAGGAATACTACCACCACCTGTAGCTTTGTCACTTGTTAACATGGATTAAAATGATTTTCTTTGTTACTGTAAAACTTCTTTTCCCATGTCTTTATTAGTATATAACTGTTTTCAGATATCAGTGAGAATTTTATAAAGCAGAAATTTCAAATTAATTGGAAAGGATGGGGAGAAGTGCAGGGTTTGCCAAGGTTTTAAGTGTTAATTTTTTCCATGGATGCTATTTTTCTATCACGCTTTATTTGAAGATCTACATGGAGGTGATAAGAGTAGAGTGGAAGATCAATACTGATGCACTCCAGTTTAATTTCTGTTGTCAAGAGCTGACTGCTGGACTTGCAAGGAGCACTGAGAGCTTTTGAGGACACAATTTTACTGTAGCAAGGGGCAGGGAATAGTTAGTAGTGTCTTTCTTGCAGTGATCAAGCTACAAGAAAGAATCAAGTGGTTGACAGCAATTGTTTGTCCTATGGGTAAGTGACATTTGGAAGCCTGGACCCCTGCAAATTCCTGCCCTCCAAACATGGAACTTGAGTTGCTTTTCATTAAACAATCTAGGATTCCAAGCTTTCTTCCTACCAACTTTTCTTTTCCATTCAAGGTTTTCTTGGACAGTATTGTCCTTTTAGCTCCCTCCTTTGAAGATTAAAACCCTGTTGCCTGCATCAGCATTGGTGGGACCACTGAAAGACTTCATAAAGTTATTTTCCTTTGGCTTTGATTGGACTTTGCCTATTTAGAGCTATTTTTTTTTATAATCTGAAAGGCAGAAGCTTCTTAAACTGCTTCAATTTGATGGCTTAAAACCATAACTCAAATGTTTTCTGCCGTAGGCTGGTGCTGGCAGCACAACTCCTGGTATGAGGGCTGAGGGCCGTATCTCCAGCACCTTTCTTCTTAGGAAAAAAATCCCATACAACCTGAAGATAGAGGCCCTGGATTAATATGAAAGACCAAGTCAGTAATGTGGCAAGAGCTGTTACAGAGTCTGCCAAAAGCTGGACAGCAGATCAGCTCCCAGCAGTGCTGTGAGTTAATAAGGAAGTCAGGGCTGCTCCTGCTGCATTTACAGATAACTGGTAACTAACCTGAAATCTTGCTAACTCTGGGTATCACTTAATCATTTTCCTCCCTGTATTTGGATTGTTATGGGGAGGGACTCTTTGAAGTGTTTATGGAAGTGGAGATGGTTACATCTCCAAGGCTGAAAGAAGTGATTTAATGCCTTTGGGTATAAGATGGGTAATTACACCCATGTGGTCTCTGCTGTCTAATTCTATGGGGCCTCAATAAAATTCAAGTCCTTTTATCAGTCTCTCCTCCCCAAACAATGGAAACAAAAGCTTCTCTTGCCTCTACTTGTCCATGCAGAGAAAAAGCTAGTGTCTGGCCAGGCATGAGACAAGAACAAATTAAATTATTTGGTGATGTAATCTTTTTTTCTATTCCCCTGCAAATATAGGACCAAATCAAGAGCTGGTGTAAAATGGTTGAGATGCTGAACACAAAGGAATTACTGCTGTCTTTGCCACGTCTGAATTTTATCCAGGCACTAGTTTCACAAGAAAAATGAAAGAAGACTTTGTGTGTGTTAGCAGTAGTGTAGAAAAAAGTCCGTGTTTTAGTCCAGACTTCTCATCAGAAGGTGATGTTATATTTATATAACAACCTTCCAGTAGGTGTGTTATGTTTTACTAGAAGCTAGTTCAAATAAAGCTTGTGTAATTTATAATGGCCTATTTCACATCACTTGCTAGATTGAAAAGAGCCAGCTAATAAAGACATGAACTTACAGAACCACTTAGGGAGTTAATAACACCTTCCTTCGAGCGTATGGGTCTGGCTTTAATAAACTTCAAGTCTGCTTTTTCTTTTAAACAGGAAAGATCTGATACTGAGGAAGGCTGAGCACTCAGAAATTCAGCTGAAATCAATGTTCAACACCTTGGAAAACCAACTCCAAAATCATTGTCAATTAATTCTGAAGTCAAACACGTTGAGTTAAGGAGACTTAAAAAAACTCAGGGGATTCTTAAGTGGGCATATGGAAACTCTTAAGTCCAATTATAGGTGATAGCCACTATGGTATCACTTTGGGGAGGCTGGTGGAAAAATAAGTACAAGTGATGTGTGTCTGCTTCTCACTAGCCACCACCCCTCAACTGGAAACTTTAAAAACATGTTTAACCAAAAATCCAGCTTTCTGCTGAAATAAAAAGAGAGGGACATAATTATACAACTTGTAATAGTAATTTCCAAGTGCAAGCCACTTGTTAGCAGAAGTAAATGGCAGTGATGGCATTTCCACTTAATGTGTGTCTGCTTAATGGAAAAAAATTTCCTTAATGTTTGGCAAAAACATGGATAAAATGCAAAGTGTGTGTTTATTTCTGTTACCTCGCCAGCCAGGGACTCCCTGAAGGAGCACTTTGGCAGAAGCACTGTGGAATTCAGACCATGCTGGAGGATCATCAAACCTGGTATTCTGACCTGTATTTCAGGGATTCATAGGGGTGTAGTTTACCACTGTGCTTCAATCTTTCCCACAGCACAGCAGGAATATCAAACATGTTCAATAGGCTGCCTCTATCACAGGTTATCAATACATAGATACTCTACTTGTCTGACACACAAGGATAAAAACCAGCATGATATATAGATTTTTCTATGCCTCAACTCCAGGTCACTTCAGCATGTTTATAAACATCCTCACCAGTCTTCTGTTATTTCCCATACCCTCATTAACTTTATTGTTGTTAGATGTATCACTGAAACAATCTGTTGGCAGTAAGGGAGTATAAAGATGTATGTTTGTCTTGATCAGAAAAATCCTGCAGCATTTTCCATTTCTGGCTTAGATAATCCATGATCTTCCTCCTGTCTCTGGCACCTCAAGGGCCTTGAGGTACCTGGCATTGGTGCTATCAAACCCACCTCTCCTAAAATGACAAACATAAACCTGGTCAAAAGACAGGGCTGATGGAATATAGGATTGAGAGGAACATACTGAACCCTGCATCATATGCAAGTAGAAATCAAGACAATTTTATCAGTGTAGCATTGTAAGGGGACAGCTTCATGGGCACATCTCTCCAAATTCAAAAGAAGCTTATGTTAGAATGTGTTTTGAACAGTGTAGTTTTGGTTAAAAGAAGCTATAGCAAGCAGAGTTGTGCCCACTCTGACACAACTGGGACTGGGCTTTTGCTGATATGGAAAGATGGTTTAGGAGAGCCAACCTTCAGACTTCACACATGGTCACAGAGCCAGTGAGGCCGTGATTTCATTGCAGAACTGCCAACTGTTTCAAGCCTGGGGACACTGTGCCCCTAGCTGTTGTGCCATGGCAATCCTGGGCTTTTCCTGGCCAGCAGTTTTACACTTTCTGGAAGGTGGGAAAATGTGGTTGAGTTCACGAGAGGAAAAGTTGCTCAGAAGTCTCTGGTTTCACACCCACTGGTGACTTCTTTGGGCTCTGTACATGAAATGACACCTGGCAGGCTGCAGGTCTGCAATGTGGGACTAGTGCTGTAGGGTTGAACTGCCTCTCTCTCTCCCTTGCTTTTCAGCAATGAAGCAACTCTGAAGGCAGCAGCCCCTGTGTTGTGGTGGCTGCAGCAGTATTTTCCTTTGGGATCCATAATTGGCTTAGGCTTGTTCCCCATCTGTGGGCCAAAAGCTGGCTATGCACATCCACTGGAACATCTTTGAGGTCCGACTGAGCAAGGGCTCATCACATACAGCCTCTCTGGATACACCTTGACAGGACGGTGACTGTTGTGGCCTGGCCTGTCTGTGATTCCCAGATAACGAGGCTGCTGTACGACCTCCTATTCACATGGACTTGAAGGAACAAGTTTACTCGGTCCCTCTGGACTCAGATCTAGCAGGAGGTGGGTAACCATGGCCCTGTGGTCCTCTGTGACCTCAGGGCTCATCCTGTTCAGTTCCAGGTCTTTACTAAAATACTAAAGAACAACTGTTGTGTTGTTGGATCTCCAATCCAACATTAAAAATAGTGTTGCAGAGTTGATCTGGCCCTAGATCTGATTTTACTGTGTCAAAGGCAATTAAATGGCAAAGGAAAACTAAGCATATGTTTCAGGGAGAAACAGCCTGCTCAGAACATGAACCAATACTGATCTTGTCTCATTCTCAAGGTCCTCTTATCTCCTAATTCATGGGATTTTTTTTTGCTAATGACTTCATGAGAAATATCAGATCCTTATTTAATGGGGATTTCTGAATTTGTGTAGCACATACTGGAAATGTTTCTGTGGCCAGTAAGAGTTCTTAAAACCATACTTTGTGTCGTAGAGAAGGAGGAAGGAAGCTTTCTACCACACGTATGAGATTATTTCTCAACAAAGGGGTTTCCCTACTCCCACATTGCCAGCACAAGAGTCTCTTCAGAGAATGTCAGATTGGGTCTCCAACACACATGTATTTCTGCTCCCTGCTGATGGGAAAGGGAGATATTCATGCATGTTTATTACACCCTCTAATACTTGCTGCTCTTGTTCTATTAACTTTCACTCCTTCAGCACTTTCAGGCTCCAGAGGAACCCAAGTGTGCCACATTTGCTCTGAAAGAAGAATTAAAAAATATCCTCTGCTGAGGAGATTGTGACAAAGGATATCTCTTTTAGACAGCAGGGAGCTTGAGATTTTGAAACAGGAGTATGTGGAGGGAGAGCTGACACCTGTACCCTGTCTTCTACTGCCTAGTTTAAAACACCAGGGATCAAAGTGTCCACACTGTTTGTAGGATGACATGAGTGTGGAAATGCCTGCTGATAGCCTGGACTTGAGGATGTTTGGCCATTCCCTGCCTGCTACATTAGGGTGCTCCAAGAAGAAGCTAATCTGGAGCCAGTTCTCTGCAAGAAATGTCAGAGTACAATGAGATTCAGTTCAGGAAAGAAATACCTGAGAGAATACATGACAGGGATTTAAAACGCCAAGACTGGCACAGAAAGAGTGGAGGGGAACTGATTATTCACTATATACTGACATTGTCAGAGGTAGTTGAGAAGAAAATAGAGAATGGGGAAAAAGTATTTGAGATACTCAACTAAAAAGAGGTAAAATCCTTGATTCTTGGGCAAAATGCTCCTGAAATCTGCGCTGGGGAGGTGGGGTCTGAGCAAGCAGGGTGGGGCAGTTTGTTCTGTCTTTCAGACTTTGTGATTTGATCATTCTGGACCTGCTCTGGATGTACTGAATGGCACCAATTTTTGGCAGCTACTCTGTGAAGGGTATTAATTCCTACCAGCATCTGCTGGAGGCTGGAAGGACGTGCCATAAGTCCTCTGTGTAGCTTCTCTGTTTTCTACACTCTATCCTCAAGCACCTGCTGATGGCTATAGTAAACCATAGGATACTGGGATGGATGGGCCTCCAGTCTTATTGACTCTCCTGTCAATATTTTAAAAAGAAAAAAAGGAAAACTTTGAAGGCAGGTGGTGTGGCAGCCTCGCCTGGACCTTGCAGTGCACACATTGATCCAGCAGAGTGAGAGAAATTCACCAACTGGATGCTAGTGCTGACCTAATTTAGTGGATAAATAGTTATCTGTGTTTTCTTAGAGTGTGTTACTGTACTTCTGGGGAATACTATGGGAATTGAGAAAATAAATCAATACTCCCCTCACAGATTCAATCCAATTCTCATTAATGAGATTGATAACTGGGGGAAAGAAAAAAGGGAAAAAATGCTCTCTGTTTCAGGATGTATAGATGACTTTGGGTGAAGAAATTTTTCATGGTCCTGACTACCAGGTCCTTTTCTGCCAGGCAACTTCCCAGCCACTGTTCCGCCAGCCTGTAGCACTGCATGGGGTTGTTGTGACCCAGGGACAGGCCCCAGCACTTTACCTTGTGGAACTTCATACAACTGGCCTGGGTTGATGGATCCAGCCTGTCCAGATCCTTCTGCAAGGTCTTCCTACCCTCCAGCAGATCAGCACTCTCACAAAACTGGTGTTAACTGCAAACCTGCTGAGGGTCCACTCAATCCTCTTGTCCAGGTCGATGACAAGACATTAGACAGAACTGGCCTTGCCCAACTCTGGGAAGAGATCCAGGTGCCTTGACTTGGCCTTGGCATGTGCAAAATTTCTGAGCTCAGCAGTCCTTTGTTGACATGACTTGCAGATTGGCAGAGCTGCAGGGATTGCCAGATGAGTTCAAGCCCAGCTCATTTTAAACAAGAATGGCTTGGCTTACAGTGCCTCCTTCCTCCTCTTCCTTTCATGTAGGTCCCCTTCTTGACTTGCCAGACCCTTGTAGTCCTTCTTCCTTCTCTCCATCCCCTCCACAGATATTTCCTTGCCAGAGCACTGACAACACACAGCCTTCGTGGCTCAGAGGCCAGATAATGAACATCAGCAAATTGGTGAGCACAAGGCAAAAAAAGGGGTTGGAACCAGGCTGAAAGGAGATGACGGCTCTGTTAGCTGCCAACTAGTTTTCTATCAGATGGATCATGATTGAACTTGAGGGCCTCGCNTTCTGCAAGGTCTTCCTACCCTCCAGCAGATCAGCACTCTCACAAAACTGGTGTCAACTGCAAACCTGCTGAGGGTCCACTCAATCCTCTTGTCCAGGTCGATGACAAGACATTAGACAGAACTGGCCTTGCCCAACTCTGGGAAGAGATCCAGGTGCCTTGACTTGGCCTTGGCATGTGCAAAATTTCTGAGCTCAGCAGTCCTTTGTTGACATGACTTGCAGATTGGCAGAGCTGCAGGGATTGCCAGATGAGTTCAAGCCCAGCTCATTTTAAACAAGAATGGCTTGGCTTACAGTGCCTCCTTCCTCCTCTTCCTTTCATGTAGGTCCCCTTCTTGACTTGCCAGACCCTTGTAGTCCTTCTTCCTTCTCTCCATCCCCTCCACAGATATTTCCTTGCCAGAGCACTGACAACACACAGCCTTCGTGGCTCAGAGGCCAGATAATGAATATCAGCAAATTGGTGAACACAAGGCAAAAAAAGGGGTTGGAACCAGGCTGAAAGGAGATGACGGCTCTGTTAGCTGCCAACTAGTTTTCTATCAGATGGATCATGATTGAACTTGAGGGCCTCGCTAACACAATCAATAATCCATCTATTTCTTAGATGATATTTTTCACCTGCTGGATGCTCAGGTGGCCTCTGTATTTCTGAGCTGGCACTGAAGTACAGCTTCTGCGAGCTAACCGTGTTGTTACCTCCTCCTCTTGATAACAGTAGGCCTGCATCCCCTATGGAGCAAGCCAAATTTTCCTGTAGAGAACATCAAGCAGGAGGACTCAAGGTATACATGCCCTTGTTAGGCTGGGATGTAGGGCCAGACTAGCTGCCTTCTCATCCTAACACTTCTCCCCAGCCTGCAGCCCCTGCACCATCATGCTGGTGGAGATGAAGGTCAGCCTCTGTGGCCAGTGTGGGAGTGCCCATGTCCCCCATGGACACACACCAGCACCCACTCCTCATGAGTTTGTTGCTGTTGTGGCATATAGGGGGGTTCAAAGAAGCTCCTGCCTCTCCATACTGGTCTCCAGTTGGCACAGCTGTTGTCATTCCCCTCCCCAGCAGGACTGAAGCCCCAGCTGGTCCCCCCGGGAATGTGCTGGCAGAGGAAGAGCAGCAGGAGTCAGCTCCACCTGGGACAGCTATTAGGAGGGACCTCTTCAAACACACCCATGTGGAGGGCACCATCAGGCAAGCAAGGGATGGCAGAGCTCGGTTTCCTGCTCATGTTTGGGAAAGGCCACTCTTTGGTGCAGGTGTTATGGCTGTGCCCCAGCAGAAGGGATGCAGGCCATGGGACACACTCAATTTCAGATGTGAGAAGGCCCTGGGTGTCTGGCACAGACATGGCCCCTTTTGCTCAGCAGATCTCCCAGGCTGTGCCACCTGTAGCTTCTGGGTGGGTGCACCAGGCTGGGTGTGGAAGCAGCTTTAGAGAAGGTGGGGAGGACAAGACCAAGGAGGGGACTTTTCTTGGGAAGTTTGGACCATAAAACCTCCAGAGAGGCATGAGGACAGAGATGCAAAAGCATCCAGCACTGCCCCAGTGCTGACCCTGCTGGGGCAGTGGGAATTTTGCCACTGATGAGGTCAGTGGGCTCAGGTTCAGGCCAACAGGGCCCATGTGTGGACAACTCACCTGTGGGGTCTCAATGAGAGGGACAACCACAGTGCAACAGTATTCACAGGGACATAACAGAAGGAAGTCTAGATGGTTTTAGGTGGGTTTAAGTAATTATACACTATGGCCCATCCTGTTTTTTCTTTCCCTTTTTTTCTCCTACAGATAGAGAATGTAAGGACTCTTCTTTTGTAGAAGAGCATTGCTCGTGGTTCCAGGGGAAGAGTTGCCCAGAGCAGAATGTGATAACTGAAATGAAATACAACAAATGCATCAAAACCAACGAATTTAATAAAATAAAACATCTCTTCCCCCACCTCCCCCCTCAAAAGCTGTGTTAAAAATATGTAACTATACATTGGTCCAAAAAGGAGAGAAAACTCCTTCTCCTGGGGGTACGTAGTAACTTTTCCAAGCAGTGAGGTCCACTAGACAAACGTATTTGGGGGATTGGATGGAATAGGCCAGGCAAGCTTTCTTTCCTTGGCTTCTCTATTAAAAGCGTCATAGGTGGAGTCTTTGGTGACACTTTTGGCCGTAGCTGGAATATCTGCAATACCAACATGGTTTTTTTTTGCTATCCTGGAACTGGTGGTGATGGTGTATGCATTACTCCTGTAGCATTTCATGGCAGACATGCAAAAAGTTTCTTTCATCCCCCTTCTGAAGTTTGCATTGTAGATAGAGTAGAGGGTTGGTTTAGAGGCTGAGGAACTGAAAGAGATCCAGGTGATGGCCAGGAAAACCAAGGAGCTCTTTCTGTAGTCTGTGTCCTGTGGGTGCCACAGCTGTACTATGTAGAAAGGGAGACAGGACAGGAGAAATACCGAGTTTAACATTAAGAACATCTTGATGGTTTTCACTTTTGTTCTTGGGACAACATTTGTTGTCCTCCTGACAGTCATTCCATCTGTGCCTATTCTCCAAATGTACTTAATGACTTTCTTGTAAAAGAAGATAATGAGGAGGGATGGGATCAAAAACACCACCAAGAGGTGGATCATACCATAGGCAGCTCCTTGCCAAGAATCAGGGAGAAAAAAGTTGCAGTGGTGGTCCCTGTTGGAGCCATAGAGAAAACAAGCTGGTAATGCAAATAGAGCACCACAGAGCCAAGAGGCCAGAATCATTTTCTTGGCTTTGTCCCTGGACACTTTGAAGCTCAGGGGGTAGACAATAGTATAGAACCGATCCACACCTATGGAGAAGAGCACATAGATCTGAACTGCGGGGGTGAGGTACTGGATGTACCTTGCCAGCTTGCACATCCCATTCCCCAGCATCCACCTGCCATAGCTCAGCTGAAGCAGCAGGAAGGGTGTACTTGCAACACTGGTGAGCAGATCTGCACAAGCCATGGAGACCACAAAATAGTTGGTGGTGGATTGTGTCCTCCTGCTCCTGTGGATCACTAAGCAAACAAGGAAGTTTCCAAAGATGGAAACCAGCCACAGCATTCCCCAAACCATGCTGGCTGCTGCAATTTCCCCTGGCCTCAGTCCATAGTCTAAGAGAGTGTGGTTCCTGCTTGAGCTGGATCCTGTGAGGGGAGGTTCTGTCATCTCGTAGCCAGCAGGAGGGATGGAGGTTTCGGGGTTGCTCATGTTCTGCAGCAGGAGTACCAAGGCAGGGAGAAGAAATGGACCACTGCTGTTATCCATGCTTTGAGCAAACTCAGTGTCTTTTGTTCAGGCTGCAGAAAGAGAGGAGAGAAAAAGTTCTCTTCAATGTCTCTGTGTGAAAAGTCCACCTTAACCAACGAAGGAGAATTCTCAGTAGCATACTTTATTTTGAGAGAAATTGGCAGAAATCTACACTGTTCACATGGACTTGGTATTTCTGAGCTAACACTGAAATACAGTTCCCGGGATTGTACTGTAGCTGGGTCCTTTGTGGTAGGTATGCTGTGTCAAGATCACCTCACCCCATCCCCCTGGCTGTTATGTGGTGGCTGCCAGTCTTTCATGACCTTATTTTTGTGCCTTACAGCTACACCCTGTGGCTGTTGCACATGCACCATGATCCCAACCCTGCCTTGGTGCCAGGAAAGAAAAGGGAAGGAACCCTTGGTCAACACATTGGGTTCCCAATCAATGATACACCTCAGCCCAGAGGAGTTTCTGGACCATCACCATGTATGTCCACAAGCCCTGACCTGACCAGGTTATTAAACAAGGCCCCAGCTGGAAAACACCTTTTGTGTGTGTGTGTGTGTATGTGGTTTTCTCTGGAGTAGCCTGTCAGTGGTGGGAAGCCCTTCCCTTGGGGTTGGGATACCACCCAACGAGACTTCCTGGGATTGATTTCCCTCATTACCAGCACTACCCCACAGAAGAAGGACTGTTTTTTGGCTGGATAGCCTTGAGTGATCCTGAGACTCTTCTGGGTGAAGCAAACTGAACTTCTGGGTACGTTTCAGAGACAGGCTTTCTCTGTGTGTGTGAGCATGTGCTCACTTTGGGTTGTCATTCTTCTCCATGGAGTAACAATATCCCCAACTGGTAACACCAAACCTATAAGCTGTTAACCTGTCATTGCTTGTGAATTAAAGTTTTTCTGAGTGTGCTGTCTGTGTGAAATTGTTTTCCTGTACCTTCATGACAGACACAACACCACACAGTGTGATAGGTACGACCCCCTGTTTTGAGCAGCAAGAGACAAGAATGCATATATTGACAGGCAGGGTTTCCAATCTTTAATTTAGCAGATGGTTGGGTTGGTCTTAGCCTGTTGCAGGGATAAAGTGAAAAATGGCTAATTTTAGTGGCTATATGTATATGAACACCTTGCTGCAGGTCTGATGTCCTTTCAGGCATCATCTTGACATGCAAAGCCTTTTACTGATTAGAAACAGAAAGCCTGTTTCCATAAGTATGTTGTGAGAACTGACTCCAGAGCTTGATACTGTGCAAGATAAATCGGGATTCAGGTAATGGCCAGAGGATCAAAAAATTCCTCCCAATGAACAAACTCAGAAAGCCATCACCACCCTCCTCAGCTTTTAAAATGACCCGAATTCCCAGGCTTGCTTTCTGAAGGTTTTTGTTGGGGTTTTTTTTCAGTGCTTTGCTGCTGCTTTTTGCTCTACCTACACTACCTGTGCATCTATCACCAATTATTTTCTCCTTGTCTCCCTACTCACGTCAGTTCCTGATAGCACAGAGCCACTGGATGAATTTGGGATCTTGCTCCTTACACTGTTTTGCATGTCATCTTCAATAATGCAGTGCAAAAAAAAAAAAAAAAAAAAATCAGATGTGGAAGAGGAAAAGATGTATTAATTTCTTGGTGTGGTTATAGATTTTTTTTTTCCCCTCTGGCTCTTGAGAGTCTGTAATTATTCTCTGCGCTAATACAACATTGTTTGTATCACATGAGCAGGCATGAGGTACACTCGGCTGCACAGCACAGCCACAAATTTAGTGTGCTGGAAGACGCAGGGAGCATTAGAGAGCAGCACAGCGCAGCTGCACGGACACGGCCAGCCTTGCACAGCTGCAGCCGGGCTGCTGCAGGACCTCCCTGTGCTCTCCTCACACCCTGCCCGGCCGCTGACTCTGCAGCATCCTAAAGTGGGTCAGTGCCTGAGTCACCAGCGCTGCTCCGGCTTTTTTTGGCGGCTTTTCCATGCGGGCAGAGTCTGGGAGCTGAGAGCAGCGCTCAGGTGAAGCTGTGCTTGCAGCTGAAAGGGTTTGAGGCTACTAACGAGGGGCTGGTTAAACAGAATGTTTGCACAGCACCCTCGTGACTAAATAACACTCGAGGACATCAGGAGTAAGATTGAGGAGTGGATGTCGTGGTGGTTGGGTTGTCAACAGCCTGGAAGAGGCTCTGCCAGCAAATCATACATTGCTTCTTGTCCCTTCTTCTGCTGGAGGGTTGTGGGTGCTGCCCAGCCTGGCCTTGCCTTCCCCCTCATCCTCACTTGCCTTCCCTCCTCGTTTTCTTACTGGCAGGTGATTCCTGATTTCTCCAAGAGCTCCTGCTTGTCTTTCCCCACCCTCTGTGGGGTGGATCTGCTCCCCCGGAGATATCCTGCTGTCATCAGCTGTTGGCAGGGCATTTGGGCTGCTGTCTCTGGCAGAGTGACCAGATGCATTGACAGTACAACCCGTTAAATTATGTGTTAGAATTATCTGTAACAAAATAATACATGTAGAGCCTATTAACCAGATAGAAAAGAACATTATGGGGTAATTTTCTTCCTTAAATTCCCTGTTTTGCAGTGCAGAAGTATGTACCTGTACAAATTAAGCATCAGAGAAGAATAATGAGAGAAAATTTCTTCACCAGTACTGAAGAGTCTGGTAGAAGAATGAAATGACCTTCCTAAGATGTTGAAGTTTGCAAACTCACTGTCTTCATGATTTATCTCCTCATGGGCCAAATCTTCTCTCTGTGTCTGTTCAGACCTGAGATACTTGGTTATGCAGGTGAGTAAAACCCAAAACAGTTTCAGGGTTATAGTACTCAAATGGTACTTTTTTTTTTAATGCATTTTGCCTAAAAGTCAGCCCAACCATTGTTTTTTAGGGAACTTGGGTTTCCTCACTGTGAGTAAAATGGAAGAAGCATAAAACACAGGTGCAAGTAATGCTATATTTTGTCTTTCTTCCTTGGAAAAATCCAAGGTCATTCAGCACATCGCCCACGAGCTACAAGTGAAAATAGAAGTGGAACTACAGGGAGTGTAACTGACTTGAGCATAGGATTTGTCTGGTTGTACATCATTTACTTTCTTTATTTTTTAAAAAAGAAGTAAATGCTATCTGACTAACCAATGTGCTCCGAGATTCCTGCATTCTTAATCATAGATAATTTTTCCTTCAAATGGACCAAAACCTGATTTCTTTTATATTGAAGGATCTCTATTCAAGCCTATTTTCCCTGGATGGCACTGAGATCAGAATTGTGCCCTGATTTAGCATTATGAACCTTAATGTCCATGGCCCAGCATATATTTTTCTTATGTGGGCAAGTTTGGTTTTTGTAATGGAGACTTGAACTTCTGCATTATGAGTAATGCTCCAAAAAGAAACATGACCATGAAGACTCAGCAGATGCAGAACTCTGTGTGGGGAATGGATGCAAATGCTTACAGATTCCATAACTTGCTACATAATTTATCTCCAATTCCCGTGTCCTTGTTTGCTGCACTGTTTACTGAAATCTGTTTTAAGTCTTAGTGAGCCATTCAACTGGCAAATATCAGGTCCATCAAAAACAGCTCTGTCATCTCCCTCTGCCTTGCAGGTCAATAAGCACAAATTTAGATACACAAAAAGTTAAAACTGTGTATAGCAAATAAATAAGGCCTAATCACATTTTTAGTTAAGAAAAATGCTTTTATTAATTTTCCCTCACTTTTTCCTTCAAACTCTTCAGCATGGGAATCCATTTAAAACTGGAATAGCGACTTTCTGTATTTCTATTTAAAAACCTGCTTTATGGGCTTTTGCTTGGGAAAAGAAAGGGCATGTGAAATGACTCATAATCATCAAAGAGGGATTTCCTTTTGCCACAGTTCCATTTTATTGACCTTAATTTGCAGTTTGGAAGCCAAGTCTCTCTATTTCAGGGTTATCCCTTTGGGTTGATAGCTAAGTCTCCAAAACAGATCTGTTACTTAGGGATTAATTATTTGAGCCCCAAGAACTTCATAAATTCACTGCCACATATACTTTGCTGTTGCAGAAAGCCCACATGGCATAGTTACTATGTGTTTGCATGTTTACTGTTCTATCTAAAAATGCAGTGTGCATTGCAATTTAGAGGAGCAAAACCTACTAAGATTCACACAGGAATGCAATAATTTTTTTTAATGATTGGTCAAAAGAATAAACATTTTGTTTCCCAGCTACTGGTTTTCAGAATTAAAAAGGCAGCTAGAGAAACTGATCATTGTACATTACTTGACCTGGCACTACCAGAGGGCCTTTTCTATTCAATGTGTTTTACCTCTCTGCATCATTGCTGCAAAACACCAGGCAAGCATTGGCCCAGCAAATTCTTTCAAAAGCATTAAGCTGGTCATTTACTCCATAAACTTCCCTCTCTGAAAAGTATCTTAGGAATGGCTGACAGAGTGGAAGAGAAATGCTTCATCTAACTGAGTTTAATCAACATTAGAAGTGTGAGTGAATTGAATCAGAATGGGGGAGGGAGGGCTTTTGTCTGACTGTAAAATGCTGGAAGGTGACATTCAGCCCTGCCTAAATTCAAATTAACTACCCTGTGTGTGCATTGTGTCAATGCAAAAATCCCTTTACAGAAGAGCAGAGTCTTTTAACCTCTATCTGTCTCTTGCTATGTGGGGATGGCTGTGTGCATATTGAGGCCATTTAGTACTTGTGCTGCCAGTGAAGGAATGTGGATGCACATGCTTTTGTAAGCACACCATTTCCCTGCCAGTTCTTTCATCTGGGCCAGTGCTCATAAAAAACGTTCAGCTATTTGCCCTGTTCCTCTTATGAAGGCATTTCTCTTCTCTGGGCAGCTCTTCTGAGCAAAGCCTGAAAATCTCTTGAGGTGAAGTGTGTTCTTCCTCGCTCTCTGCATTCCAGTGCATGGGGATAGGAAGCATCTGCCCCAGTTTTATCAGGAGAATAATAAGTTTTGAATGCTGTAAAACTTTAGAGATCCTTGCCCATATCTCATATGCTGCTCTCTGCTCCCTAGCTTTACCCAGGTGGTGGAGGTTCCTATAATGCAGCAGAAAAGTTATCTAAAAATGACATAAGTGTGGATGGATGAAGCTTTCAGTACTGGT
This sequence comes from Neodrepanis coruscans, assembly GCA_013400695.1. NCBI lineage: Eukaryota > Metazoa > Chordata > Aves > Passeriformes > Philepittidae > Neodrepanis > Neodrepanis coruscans. The sequence goes on from VYZS01063033.1 coordinate 45,754, forward strand.
GTGGGCACAGCTCAACTTAGGATAAAAGCTTCTGACCTAATTATGTAAGCTGGTGTGTGTTATTGCATCTTATTTCAGGATCTGAGGGCCCAGCCTGTGTAGCAGGGTGAGGTCATGGGAGCAGGAAATAGGGATGGAATCAAATAAAAGAAGGAAATGTTCTAATTTCCAGCACATCTAAAGAATATATGCTATACTTGGCTACTGTATAAGCATGAATCTAAAGGTTTTTCTGCTGTATGCTTGAGGCAATTAAGGGGAGCTAGGCAGCCTCTTTACCATCAACCTTCATTGACTCTTCAAGTTCTTTCCTGACTATTTTAACATATTAGAACTGAGGACAAGGATATAATACTGCAAAAATTGCTGGGGTTGGGATCAATTTACATTTTTTGTACTGGCTGCTGGAGGAAGAATCCTTTTTCAGCTTCATCCTTTTAACTGATCTTAGTAAGAGGTGAGACATGCAGTAACTAACTAGAACAAGAACAGGTTCCACCTATTGCTTCTGGATTTGTTAGCTCACAAGTGGTAAATACTCTGGCTGCAGACCTGTAGCACTGTGTTCAGGGCAAGACTGACATGCAGGAAGTCACTGTAGGTCTATTAACCTGAGGTGAGCTGCTACAACCCAGTAATTATCCATGCATCTAAACCCTAAGGTGTTTATTCTCTGTAGGCAGTGAGAAGGACCCTTCACAGTAACTGCAGATTCCACCCAACATCATGCTCTGGTTCAGGGACAGGCAGTGGTAAAATACAAGCCAGATTTGTGCTCAGTACTACCCAGATGGACACCCTCACCTCATCAGAGTGAGGCAACAGGTCCAACTCTATTCAACCAGGGATATGCTGGAGGACACACGGAGTTTGCAACACTCAGATAGTGTAGAAAGGATGGCCTTTCTGGAGAGATAGGCAAGGTCACTTGCAGTGAGAAATTATTCCTGCAGTAGCTGTAGGGAAGGGTTGTTGTAAGGCCCAGGTGGGACACTGCCATCCTTCCACAGAATAGGCCATCCTTTCTACACTTTCTGGAGAGACAGGCAGGGTCACTTGCAGTGAGAAATTATTCCTGCAGTAGCTGTAGGGAAGGCTTGTTGTAAAGCCCATCCTTCCACAGACCCAGGCTGTGCCAAATGAGTTGCCATGACCTTTGGACTGCCTGTTCCTTCCATGTGTTTCCTCTGCTCTTGTCCACAGCCTGGTCTGGCTATTCATAGGAGACACACAGAGAATGGTGCTCTGGCTACTACCTCATGAGCAAAATGAGTGCAACACTCTGTTACAGCTCTTCTCCAAAGGAAAGACCCACAGATTTAAGTGTCTCAGTGTCTATCTTCCTACTGCTGTGACTAGTATGCAAAACTCCAGATTAGCACTGTTCTAAAAATGATGGGAGAACTCAGATCTGTGCCCAGTGTGACTGTGGGGGCATGAAAAAGTGGGAGCAAGGAGAAGAGGGACTGACCTAATTTCCAAGTCTGCTGTCAAAATATGTTCCACCTACTGGAATTGTCCAAGAAGAGTGTAGAGAAGCTGAAAAGAAAACTTTGGAGGCTTCTTATCCTTCTTAAAGGAGTCTGAATTTTTCCTTGGACATGGCTAGGCTGTCCCCTTGCCTGACTCAGTGGTAAAAAAAAATAGATGCTCTCTCCCACACGCTTGCATTAATTTTTGGCAACACCAGGCTCTGCCCACAACACAGCACACTCTTCTGCTTGATGTGAGGAATGCAGTGCTTACCAGGGCTGGTTTGCCATGGTGGGTGTTGACAGATAAGTGGTGGTGAATCTCATGCTTGGCTGATTTTTCTGCCCGTGTCTTGGAAATTCTCACCCTCTCCTCACAGAATGTCCTCTCCTCCACAGAGAAAATGCACCAGGCAGCTGCAGTGAGGAATTTCAGCAGCGTAGTTCACCCTCTCACTAGCAGTGAGCACCAGTTCTTCTCCTAGGAGAATCTTAGGAGTATTTTTTGTTGCTTTTGTGTGAAAAGGTCACGTAGAAAGGAATTCTCAACACTAAATCTTGTGACAGCCGC
>VYZS01063034.1:3909-29817 GCA_013400695.1 Neodrepanis coruscans
GAAAAACAATTGTATAGGAAAAAGGGTATAAAGCTAGCAAGAATATTCAATTTGCAACAGTAACAAATTCTGGGAGAGAGATTCCATTTCATACATTAGGGCCTTGCTACACTTATTTAGGTACTAGATAATACAGAACAGGTGAATCACCTCAGTTCTCCACACCTTCTACCTCATTACCTTCTAAAGCATCTAGAGGCAGTCACCGTTGCAATAGGGGAGAAGATAACTGGGACCATGAACCTAATTCAGTTCGCATGGACCTGAATAGCTGACACACCACAGGCACATCAGACAGGGAAACCCACCCGAACAATAAAGATACATAATTACTGGAACAGAAAGCTCTGCAGAGGCTGTCTAGACTCCAAACTCGAAGGTTTTTAGAAAAGTAGCTAGCAGGAATGATTTGAGTGATGCTGGTCTGGACAGAGCAGAGGAATGGAAGAGCTGCTCTCTCTGTCCAACATGTTCTCTTAAATCCATCCTGAAAGTAATATAATGTGGTAATTTAAAATTAAGATCTCCATATACTCAATCAGTTTTTAGTTATGCAAGAAAGAGAACAGAAAATAATTTTATTTAAATATAATGTTTTAGATTAACAGCAGGATTCTCTTTATCATCAAAGTAATTTTTAATAAAATACTTCCAAAAGTGTTCATGTGTTCATTTCTTTAGAATACCCTTTTGCACAAAGCTTTACACAGCTAGTGTCATAAGTGAATAATGTCACTTCTTGCAACCTGGCCAATTAACAGAAAGCAGCCATACTCAATAAGATAACTGGACAAAGTCCAGCTGTAATGTAAATAAGAAGAGTTTCTTCTAAACAAAAAATGGTGGCCCTATAAACACTCTGCATTTTGCACTTACATGTAAGTGTATTTCACCGTTTTCCCATGAGAAAAAGGCTTCTGAGGTTTGTTCTTCAACACAGTAACAGTAACTGAAAATAATGGAGGCTTCATCAATGACTCTGGTATTGAGCCGAGCTTATCTAGCATTGAGAACTTACGAAAAATTGCAACTTTATTTTTTTCAGTTGTTTGATTCCTGAAAATAAATGTTCTGGATAGGGCAATTTAAATATACCTAGTCACAGCAGGAGCTATTTACATTTTGATTCTAACCTTATCAGTGTATTTATGATGCAGCAGGTGAAACACCAACTTTTCACGCATGAAACTCCCATTTGCATTATTCATCCACGTCAAGCTGCAGGCATTATCAACAAAGAACTTGGAACAAATCATCCATATCAAGCAAAACTTTGTTCAGTTCTTTTTACTTTAGATTTTTAATGGATGGTGAGTTATGTTACTGAAATTTTGCTTACAGCCATAACCAGCTATGGACACTGTACAATGGCCCCTGCACCTTTTGTGTCTGAAAAGGGAAGACAGTAGGATTACAGGTTGCATATTTCCACTATATACAGCCACAGAGGCATTTTATTATTGCTTCCATATTATTTAAAAACAAAATCAAACTAAAACCAAACAACAACAAACACACGCCAAACCAACAAACCAACCCCCTCCCCAAACAAACAAAAAAACCATCACAAACAACACATCACATAAAACCCCCAAAATAATTCACTTCAGGCTATTTTACAAGACATTGCTTAGGAACCAATCAGCTTCTATTTTATGACATTAGAATATTAGGTCTCAAAAGACTTGGTAGGCTTAAAAACAGAAACAGAAGGTAACTACTTATCTAGTGCTAAATTGAGAATAAATTCTTATTTATCTAACCTACACTAAGAAGTACATCAGCTTTGATGTGGCACATTTTTAAGGACTTTTCTTACCATCATCTCTTGGAAGAACTTAGCATTGCAATAACAAAGTTATTATATTGATATATATATATATATATATCTCAAGAGAGAGAGATTACACAAAGTTAGGAGTTAATTGTATCACAAATAATTTCTTGCCTAAACAGGAAAAATACTGGATTAAAGCCATACAATGGTGGCAGTACCTAGAATGACTAAACTCATTCAATTTGCAATATCTGTGAGACTGCAGAGGCAAAAAACTCCATACAAAAAGGAATTTCAGTTGCTCCACCAGGTTGTGACCCAAGCTTGTATTTAACAGATTTACTGACTCTTTCTTGGAACAAAGAATCCCAAAGGGACAAAGCACCATTTGACTTGGCCCTGAGCAGTGAACAGGCTCAGATTCAGAACATCTCTACTGAACAATTGCTCTGCATTGGTGACCAACAGTGACCACAATGCATGTAAGTTCAATATCCTCCAAGGAATTTAAAAGGCTGTGAAAAAAAAAAAAAAGAGAAATACCCTGGGGGAGTACTTAGATTCAAAGAAGGTACTATGTTAAAATGATGAAGTTTTAAACATGATTAAAACCAGAGATCAGAAAGATAACATTTTTGGATAGAAAAAAGATTACTAAAAAATACCTTATCTTAGATTTAGAGTAAATGTATACTATACTAATCAAAAATACTTTAAAGGGGGAATAAATTTCATCTATTGTAATACTTTTATTCAAAAATTTCATGATGTTGCTTGCATAATACATACTCTTAAATGAACTATGTGCTATGGAATAATAAAGGTTGTTGACTTGCAGATTAATAGCAGGAAAATCATTAAGTAATAAAAGATAGCAACAAATGGTCAGGTTGTCACAATGGAGAGTTGTCCCAAGGAAGTTTCTGAAGAATTTGTGCTAGAATGCATGCTGCCCAATATACTTAGTCATCTGGGAAAATGGATGAACAGTGAGATGAATGAGACTGTTGATAAGAAAGTATTTGAATGAAATATTAAGGATGAAATACAGAAGTATTTTGAGATATTGACTGAGTAAACAATAATACATCAGATGAAATTAACTTGAAAGGTGCACGGGGAAATACCCATTCAAAAATCAAATTAATCTTTTAGATCTATTTTGGAAAGAGATCTTGGAGCTATTGTGGATAGCTCAAAAAATACAGCTGAATAATATTATACACAAAACCCCCACAAATATAGTATTGATAATGGCAGATGCAAAAATTTACAAAAAACTCACAAGAAACACAAACAAGGCACAAGAAATCAAAAGAACTGTGTACACTTTGCTAGGAAGTGGCAAAAGGCTCAGAGACTCATTCTGATATAGCTGATGGAAAGTTGCAGCTTTCTAACATCTCATGAGCTATCCAGACTTATATGCAGGACATTCATGTTAAGCCCCCAAACATCTCCCTCAGACATATTTCTTACCAGAATCATTCTGATATCAGTTAGAGTGTCATCTGTGTAAAGAAAAGATGAATATTTGCTTTTGAGAGATGGTTTGGAAGGGTGGGTAATTCCTTTGCTCTGAAACAACTGAAGTTTCTCAGTTACCTTTGCTCTGAGGACTAGCATTAGTTCGGCAAGGGGACAGTACCACGATACCTGAATACTTTTTACTTAAGGCAAAAAAGGAAGAAGCACAGTCCAAGCTGATCTGAGCAGAAAGTTTGATTTCTGTTCTTTTCTGTCCTAAGTAAATCTACTGACTGATGTAATCATTCTTCAAAGAGCAAGTGAATTGTGAATAATTTATTTATGACTTCATGGAAGCCAGCTGTCAGAGTGCTTAGCAAATGTGGAAGACAAAGATGTGGAGACTTCAGATGTTGGTAACACCAGCTTGACAGAAGTGTTGTTTCTTGATACAGTAAATGTGTTCAAAATGCTGTTTTATAAAATGTAGTGGTCAAGTTTCTGTCTTATCAGTCCTTTTATAAAAGATAAGAAACTCGAACAATTCTGTACCCCTTCCACACATTTAAATACTAATGTGTCTCCATATCTGCCTTCTGTTTGGCAATGCTTAAGTTGGGTTTTCAAATTCAGTAACAAAGCCTTGATGCCGACAGCTCTCTTTAGGAAGCAGGGGGGGCGGGGAGGGGGGCAAGTTGCTTTCTTTGCTGACCTTTTATGATCATGAATAAAAGCAAAAGGATTTTGATGGAGCTTTGTGAGTGCTAGTAAGATTTCCTGCTGAAGAGTAGTGATTCTTTATTTCCTGTCTCCCTTAAGTGCTATCAATAACAAAGGTCCTGTTAAACTTAAATGTAGGACTCCAAACTGACAGCAGTTTTTCAACTACAAGAAACAAGAAGTTTCATGTACTATGGAAAATACTGGATGTATTCTGACATGAATTGAGATATCCTGACAGCCTGCAATTCCTCTGCCTTCCAGATCCAGAAAAATGGATGCTGGAGCTTTGGATGTTTTGGACTTTGCTCATTCATTAAGGTTGGGGAGCAAAATGAGGCTTGTAATATGCTTCCATTGCTCATTATCCTGGATTGTGGAAAATAGTGTTCAAGCAGAGTCCCAGCCCTTGTGTTGTCAGGCAGGCTGTTCTGTCATAAAGAGAAGGAAGTGATTCTAATTCTGGAAGCAGGATGGCAGGAGAAAAACGTAGATATTTCAGAACAGAAAACCCAAACTGTGAGTTCACACTGAGAGATACAGCCTTAAAACCAAAAATGATCCTTTTATGAATTGGACATTCCGGAATGATGCTTTCCAATCCTTTCATTTGCACCTGTGTCATTTAAAGAATGCGGTACCTGCTGAGAGTGAAGGTATGTTGATCTCATATTCTATATGAACAACAGCTGGTACCTGACAGGTACTCTTCATAAGTCCTAATGGGCTGCCTTAATTAGGTGAGCTATTCTTCAGATGTGTATGTGTGCAAAATGTCCAACAATTGATGAGGTATAACCTTCACCATTCTGGTTCAAACCAATAGTTTCCTTCTTCAATTGATTTTGGAAGCTTTTAGACATTGAAGAGGACAAATTCAAACGAATCAGGATGTTACACAGAAGCTCAGGGCAAATATTAATGGAACCCAAACTTTCTTATTTTAGGATTTTGCCCTTTGTCATTCCAGGGTTTTTTTACTGCAATGAAGCCTGAGGATGCAATATTCACTCCCTTAGCCTGTCTCTCTTTATGAAATGGTACATAAGAGACAACCTTCAGAGTACCAATAATACTGTTTAAAGAAACTATAAAAAAAACTGTCAGGGGGCAAAGAGGAAGATACCAGCTAATATACCATGCTGAATGCTATATTTACATATATATAAAATTTAAGACATCCCAAAGCCATACAGTTCTCAAAGACTACATGGCCGATATTTCATTTTTCTGGAAATACAATGATGCGTAACATAATTCTATTTCCAAGGGAAAAACAGCAAGTGCTGGTAAGAGCTTGAAGCCCTACAGCTACATTTCCCGTAATCTCTCTTGGTAATTGTTATAGACACCATAGTCTACCTAGGACTATAATATGAATCAGAACTATTTGTAAAGGAATCTCTAGGTCTTCCATTGCCTGTAGGTATAATAAAATGGGACTATGAATTTTACATTCAAGTACATTAGTCAAAATACTCAATATTCTCAGTTATGCCAAAGAAGCAGCAGTAGCCAAATTCAACATATGTACAAAATGGCAGTTCAGCAACTATTATTTCATTATCAAGCACTGAAAAAGTCTAATGCTACCAAGGAGCCTACCTCTAGTTAGGAATATTGTGGTGGGTTGAAGCTAAAACTGGTCTTTTTTCCCTTTCTTCCCCCACCGGCGGGTGGAGGGGGGCCGCCCCCACCCTGCCCCTGGGCTGCTGACGTTGCCGAGCGCCACCAGCCCTGGCCCGGCTCGGTGCTGCGCGTGCGCGGTGGTGTCTCCCGCACGCATGAAATGGACGGGGTTGTCAGTGGACGTCGTGCAGCCAGAGGGCCGCTGCGGCAGGCGGCCGGGGCTAGCGCGTGTCGGGGTGGCCTGGGGGGCAGTATTGGGACCCCCTGGGATGCCAGGCGGGGCCACGGGGGACCCGCACTTCCAGTCCGGGGCTCGGCGCTCCACGCATGTGCAAGATTGTTCCCCTATAAAAAGGCGAGCGGGGCAGCCATATTCCTCTTTCTCCACCGGAGCTGGTCGAGATAACATCTCTACTCGCCTCCACGCCGAGTTTGGCCCCCGCATGCGGGCCGATTGGCGACTTCAGCGGCAGCGGCACGGATTGAGGACCACATCTTTCCATCAGCAGTGGTATTCTTTCCCAGGGAAAGGAGGGAGGGCGGTCGCAGTTTTTTCTAATTGTCCCAGTGCCTTTTCAGGAGCTCTGGCAGAGATCTAGCGCTACCCTAGAGTTCTCCTAATCGGCCACGGGATCCGGAAGAGCTGAGGTTGCGTTTTTTTTCTAATTGTCCCAGTGCCTTTTCAGGAGCCCCGGCAGAAAACATAGTGCTACCCTAGAGTTTTCCCATTCAGCTGCGGGACCCAGAAGAGCTTAATTTGTCTGTCTTTGCACTTTATTGTCGGTTTTCTGTGTGTGTAAAATAAATCTCGTTATTTGTTAGTTTCTTTTTTTGGGTGTGTGTGGCTTCTATCGGACCTCTCTTGTCATTACCACACCTCCTAGTGGTAAAACCACGACAAATATTTTGTATGGTGTCCTAAAGGGATCTTTCCTGCGAAACAGGTAGATGCCGGTTTGGTATTCTGTTAAAATAAGGTTTTTAAATAATGCTTCTGTGCCTCTGTGATTTTAACAGAGATGTTTCCACACAAATTTTTAAAATTGGAGGCTTTGCTGAAAGAAACAAGGAGCTGATTGATTACCAAAATGATCTCTGTAGTACTATCAGCACATGTCTAGGAGACACAAACAGACCCAGATTTGAGGCATACCAAAAAAAAGATCAAGAAAGAAAATATGTGAATCCACACTTCCTTGGTTTTTACAGGTTTTCTCCACTAAAGGAGGGAACTTTCTTCAAAGCAACTAAAACTTTCAAAAGCTGAGTCAAAGTCAAGCTTATTATGCACTCTTTATAAAACACTACTTTGAAGTCATTTGCACTGTTCCTTCTACAGCTCTGCAAGCTGAAGCACTCGAACAAGCCAGAAAGTTTCAGAGGATACTGGTGCTGGACACAGTTGAAGGTGAGAATTGAAGGACTGAGATTGGAAATTTGTGTTAGTATAGCCTGGAAGCTGCTGCCACACCATTAAAGTGACTATCTAAAAGACTATCCACCAACAGCTCAAACTAATCCCACCCACCCCGGGGGTTACTGAAGAAGTGACAAAAGAAATCCATTTTATTTTGTCTTTAAACCCAGTAGGGAAATCTCTTACAGTTGAAAGATCTGACAGCAGAGAAGATGAATACTTCTGGTCTACTGTGCTGTGCTTCTGCCAAGTTCAACTTTCCATACTGCAATGTATTTTAGGCTGTTTCTTCATACCTTTTCAGGTTTTATTTTTATCTGAGACAATATATCACAGGCTTCAATCCAACAAAATGTGATGGAGTAAGATTAATCAAACACCTAACCTTTTTCTCAAAGAAGTCCAGGTTGGATGGAGCCCTGAGCAACCTGGTCTAGTGGAAGCTGTCCCTGCCCACAGCAGAACGGTTGGAACTAGATGATCTCTAAGGTCTTCTCAAATTCAAGCTGTTCTATGATTCTAAGATCTTAAGTTGCTAAGCATTCCAATATTTGGAGCCACAATCAATCAAACTGAAAGTGTTCTACTGTTGGTGACCAGTTATCAACAATGAAGATAGTCTCCTGCCATCTGTGATTTTATCTATTTATACTCTGTGTATGTTTAATAAAAAGCTGCTGGCGCTTTGTAGAAAAAGTCAAAGCATTATAATAACTGCCACTTCTATACATGTAGCAATGCCCATATTTCTTTTCTCTTGGCTTTTCATTTGCTTAGAAATCTCTGCTTAATTGGTACTTGTTTGCTCATATCTTAAGACAGTAATTTTGTATCGTGTATATCTGTTGAGACAGTAGGTGCCAAATCACTATCTTCAAATCACAAGGCAAGTGTTATATTGACACTGAAGATAAAACTTGGGATATTGAAAATATTTCCATAAATGCCTGGCTGGAGTATTTATTACCTGTGCCATAAGTGACAGAAGTGTAACATTATAGTCAGAGGGATCACAACTTATTCTTTGCACCTTCCTGTCCTAACAGCCAGACAGCTAACACTGACATTTAGTTAGTTCTTGACAAAGAAAGCTTCACTTCCAAAAGCAGTGGTTGCCTCAAATTGGTGATTCCTCATGGGAATACAGGCTTTCAGCTGTGGTGAAAATGTGTTCAAATAAAGTATTGATGATGGGTATATTGAAAAGGTCATTCTTGCTCCTGGAGATCTGCCTGTGTGTCTGCCTTAGTGAAATTAATTCAATTGCTTCCCTGTGGGACGGACACAGCCCACCAATGTGACTTTAAACAGCAATAACAAAGATTACACTGTGATCCCTGAATATTTCAGTACTTAACAGACAGAACGGAGAAAGGGTTATAATTTCGCCCTAAGTAGTCCATGGCAAAACTAGACTGCTTTGTTCTGTTAGTACTTAAGGGCAGCAGCATAAAATATCTCAAGAGTTGAATAACATTTCATACTAAGAGATCTGCATCTGAAAATAAGCATGTTCTTATTAACCCGCTGTTCTCTCTAACATCATTCATAAGCAAAGAAAATCTTCGCATCTTCTTGTTCCCCCGTCACTCTCTTGTCCCCTACACCTTGCCCCAGTCCTAAATCCAATGAGCTTCCTAGTTTGCAATGTAGTTCTTCAAATTGCAGCTTTATAGAAGCAGTCAGCCTTTGCACAGGAAAAGCCCCACAGTACTAACCAAGGTAGAAATAAGGGTCTCAGGGATGCATAATCATCCTTTGCAATGGGAAATATTTTCATGACAGACTATTTCAGTGTACAAGGAACAAAATGGAGGAACTGAGGCCTCGAGTGAGACCACTTCTGCTTACAAAGAATCTGACATAAACAGATTACTGTGTCATGATAGATTACAGTGCATGGTATCAGCCCATGGGAAATCACTTATGCAAGGGACATGCACAGAAGCAGATGTAGGGCCAGAGAAACTGCATTTTAATCACTATGTCTGAATTCACATATTATCATAATGAATCATAGAAATGGCCACTAATGCCACTAATGCAATAATGCCTTATAGGAATATTCATACTTTATATTCTTTTGCCTTTGTTGCTGATGTTTATTATATACAATATACGATTGTTTTGGGTATCACTCACTGATGCAGTGTCCAAGACAATACTTGACCAGTACAATTTGAGATACTAGATATTTCTGTAATGTGAGCCATAACACTACCCCATGTTTTTTAGACACTAACCTTCACATTCTCCACAGAAGATTCTCACTCACCTTCACAGGATTCTCCATTTGGTGAAAACATCCCATTGTCATGGTAGCCATCTCTGCATTCACAGTGGTACCAACCAGGCAGGTTAATGCAGTTAGCACGGCTGTCACACTGAACAAAGCCATCTGAGCACTCATCAATATCTGTTTATTAAGAAAAACAAAAGAAAATTCACACAGAGGAAATTGCTATATTCATCTGATGAAAGAACAAAGTCTCCGGTATTTCTGTGTTTCACAGAAGTATTTTCATTACTGACACTTGAAATTGCAGGATTACTTACAGTGAAGTTTTGAATCATTTCCATAAAAGGAATAGGTTAATGGTTTGGGGCCTAGGAGCAGTGGAGGTTCTGCTAATCCAAATTAACTGTTTACATATTAACAACTCATTTTGTCACAACACATGACAGGTAATATAACATCTGTGTAAACTCCCCACCATATGAAGAACAGACATAGGTTCCAGTTAAGACAATAAGATGTTAACCCTTTTTCTAGGGGGATTATCAAATCATTAAATAATCACCTGGTCCTTGCTTATCCTCTTGGCGACACCAATTTCAGGTTACCAGGGCTTCCCTATCTAGTGGAGTTCCTGTTGACTTATACCAACACCTATGATTCTCAGTGTAACTGACTGCAGTTTCTTTTTTCATCATCAAAGAAAACAACTGGGTTTCATCAAAGAAAACAGCTGGGTTTCAAAACAAATGCTTAAACCACGAAGACAAAATACAACACACTCTCCTTCTCCTGAAGATTCATTTGGGATGTGTGTATCCACTGACTAAACTTTATCACAATTTATCACTGAACGGATTTTTTTTTTATGCACTCTCTAGATATAAAATCCACCAAAGCATGGCCTAAAGACACCCAAAGTCATGGACTCAGCAACGATGTAGAAAACTTGTGACATGTTCATTTCCAGTGCCTTCAGGTACACAGTAAGCTGTACTAAAAAAATAAGTGCTAGAGTACAAGTGCTGTCAACAGTAAGGCAATACCAGGAGCATGGAGTCAAACAGAAAAATTAGTTGTTCCCTGTAACATTCATTGCCTTATCATTGCATTTTATACCAGAAGTAGCACACCTACTTGAGCATTAAGCTGACTGAGAGGTGCCTATAGACCTGGCACAAAGGGAGACACAACACGTGCAAACTGCCTTCAGAAACAGAAAGCTCTAATCACCCTCCACCATGAGTTTGAACAATGAATAAATCCTCAAGGTACTGGTCACTCTGGCCAAATAAAGGATCCAACTCTTCTTTAAAGGTTGAATCTTTAAAATTAAGAACTAAAGTAACAAATTAAGACTCAAACTCTTAAAGTGCCTTAGCAGTTGACCTAATATCCTCTGAGATGCACATATGAAGGAGACGTGTGATATGACCACTGAGATAGACGTGAAATATGTCAGAATTATGCCCATAGTCCCCGATACCTCCCATTTATGTTATCTGTTATTTTCACAGGAGAAAGTGTAAACTAGCTAAGAAATAAATTGTGAGCTGCAACAGGGTAACAAATCTCTTTTCTGAGAATAATAATGTGTGCATAGATAAAGACATACTCTAGTTTTTTATGAAATCTATTCAAACACAAACTTTAAAAACACCTCAGACTTCCTTATCCATCAAAAACACTTTGTTCCACATTGAAGATAATAAAATTATTAATACTAGGGGGGCATCTGCATGAACTACAAGATATAGCACAGTCACACACATTTGGTTTTGGGTTGCGTTATTCTTATATACACCACGGGATAGGTGGGATGTGGTCTGGGTAATTTATTTACATGCCAAATAACATATTCTTTGGAATAACTGTACAACTATATTGTGAGTGTAGTTGTTTTTAAAAGCTTTACAGATACTTGACAAAATTTCATTAGAAATTTTCATTATGACATCTTAGTCTGATTTAATATCAACAGTCTCTCTCTAACCAGGCATGCCTGATGTACATTATCAGTATTTATGATTGCAAAACTTACCAGTACTCCTGCTGGAATATTGCAGCAAGCGTATATTTTGCTGCTTTCTGTGTCACAAATTAAGTTATAGATCTCTATTGCTTTAAAACAGAATTTTCAATTCCACTATGAATTCCAAGATAACCATCTAAGTAGTCTTGCTACAGGACTGAGAAATGGCAAACCTTTACAATTTTCCACTGCTCAGCGTGTTTCTTTCTAAATCAGTATAAACTCTGGTCTTTCTCTTATGAGCAGCCAGGAGCCAGTGGGACCCTCAGAGGTGTTTGAGAGATCAGAGAAAGATCAATGAAAATTATGTTACAGTAGTAAGAAAANACAGAAGTAACCGTTCTAAACACTTGGGATCACCTAGTCAGTACAAGATAACTTGTTGAGGTTGGCCAAAGCTTTGAAGCTGAAAGAGAAGAGATGTTAAGACTTGATATCAATCTTCATACTTGCTACTTAATAAGCATCCATTAAGACAATGGACATATTTCTTCTTTGGGAAAACGAAATGTATTTATTGGTGATGAGCTAGAGTGTTATTTAAGTCAAAGTAACAGATATTAATTAAAGAAAGCACATGTTCCTCTCTTCAGAATAATTTATTTGTGAATCTATAAACCTTATAATTGTAAACACAGTATCACAGGCACAAGCAGAATGCATTCTGATGAATTCACCAATTATTTGGGAAAAACAAGCTGTGAATATCAGTATTGGTAAACTGACAATAAAAGCAGCTTTTCTGCATTTATTTGCAAACTAGCTGTCAAACCTATATCACAAGAAATACCGCTTGGGATAAAATGCTTTTACAGATGTCAATAAACAAAGAAATACATTATTCTGTTTTTGTTATGGCTGCATGCAAAGTTGAGCAGAGTCATGTAAGAAAGTCTGTTGTCACAAGCACGTAAAAGAAGCACACTGCAGTCTTGAAGAAATGTCTTATTCCCTACAGATTGCTTGCCATTGCATCGGGACTATTGCTGCATTGATGCAGAATAAGCCCTTACTCTTTACAGGATTTTGCAGCAAACAAAAGAAATCCAAAACTATTCTCCTCACTACTAACTTTAAAGGCAAATGATATCTTAAGCACATGACAGTGGGTTTCAGAATATGGATGTTCCTTATATATAGAATTTTTGTTCTAATTTTCCCAACTAATGAAATTCATTAATTCTAATGAAGGAAAGATGTGCTCTGTAATGAAACAAAATATGACTGTCACAACTTTGTTAAACAAGAAAATGTAGCAGAAATGTGTCTTGCAGAGCCAAAGCACTTATTTAATGGAAAATTTTCTTGACATTTGGCAAAAGGATTTCTATTTTCAAATGGGCATAGCATGGCTCAGGGAGTGCCACAAAAGTATCTACAGCTGAAATTATTAGTATGGGAAAAGCAGACATAAATAATTTTCCTGTGTACTATGGTGAAACCTTCTATGATGAATCATCTTGCAGCTGCTCAGTCAGAGGTGTGGGCTGACAAGAGAAGAAAAACTGATTGAAGTTTTGCTGGCTAGTGGCTATGGTATATCAGTGGGCTATATGGAACATTAACAACGCTAATGAAGTCCTGTTTGATGCTGTTTGATACTAGAAAGGCAGGAAAAATGAAACATTACTCTATGGAAGGAAGTTACTGAAAGGCTTTATATTTTCACTTATGAAAAACATTAAACAAAATGTTTAAGTACAGGAGAAGGAAGGATGAATATTTTTCAATAGCAGGTGACATTTTTAAGCAGAACAAAATAGACACCTTACTCGGAGTATGCACTCTGGTCTTTAACTGGCTACAAAGAGGGGTGGAAGAGTGAGGGTAGAAAAACAAACAAACAAGCAAATAAAACACATCCCCATCTTCCACAGGAAGTAAAATAAAGTCTTATACTATGTGTGATGAGCCAGAGCAAATGGACTCATTCTGGTTCTGCTCCAACTTATGGCAGAACTCCCATGAATGTAGTATTGATAGTAGAACTATCATGAAGGTAGCACTTTTCTCTGTTTTTCTCTTTTCAAATAAAGAGGACAATTTCATATTGCAAATCTGCCACTCCAGTGATGCAAGTGGCCAGGTTTGGAACAGAAGTCACTGAATGTAATCTTCATCTCCAACTGGAAAGAAGCCACACAGCTGAACCACAGCATCTCAGCACCACCTGCTCTGGCTGTGCTTCCACCCTATGGTATTTACACAGCAGAAGACTTGTGGTTTAGGCTCTTTAAACACTGTGGCTAGAAAACACCCCCCCCCCCGTGAGACTTTATTTTACTTCCTGTGGAAGATGGGGATGTGTTTTATTTGCTTGTTTGTTTGTTTTNAAAACACCAGGAACATGTACACTTTCTCTATCGTATGTAATTCAGATACATACTTATGGCAATACTGTACATAAACTACTGCCATAAAACAGGGTAACATATTTGTGTTGCACATGTTTTCAAAGGCTGAGGTTTTCTCCTGTGCATTTGTCTTAATCTTAAGCCAGACTGCTTATTTCCATACTTTTTTACCCATTTTTTAACTTGAAAATTACTTTTTTTTTCCTAACGGAGACTCCACTCTTAACAGTAGACACACAGTCAAAGGCATTTTGAAAGTAAGAACTGTATGCACCTAGCATCCCTAGACATGAAATAAATCTTGCTCTCTCAAATCACCTTCATTGTATCTCAGAATCACTCATTTCCTGAACTCTAGCAACAGTTTTAGCTTCTCCTGGGAACACTGAGAAGACACTGCTCCTTGAAGAGTAAAATAAGATCATTAGCAAATAATCCACTGGTACAGTAAGAAAAAAGGAAAACTAGATGTCTGATGAATATTATTAGAGAATTTTTATATAATAAGACCTTTTGAAGACAGAAAGTGGTATAAAATTGCCAATTTGAAAGATAGCAGTATTCTTTCATCCAGCAATGGGACCAAGCTCTCTAATGTGGGCAAGCTGCACTCAACAAAGAACCATGGTGTGGAGGAAGGGGTGAAGTTTCTACCATTTTACATTACACACACTTAAATATTAATCACCAAATCCTTCTCTTAGAAAAGCCTGCATGCCACTACTAAGCACAAACTCACAGAGACACAGAGCACAATGTAGTCAAAAAATCTTTTTTTTTCCATAAACTGCTTTATCCTGGTCAACTGCCGTGGTTTTACCACTAGGAGGCGTGGTACTGACAACACAACCCAAAGTCTTACTTGCATGTCAAGAAATCAACAACACAGATTGGTAGCTGTGAATACTTAGAATTTAGTTATCTCCATAATGGAAGCTTTTCTGTGACAATCTAATACATGGCACTTAGCTAAGACTGCCAATTGATAAAGACTCCCAATTGCAATATTCTGTTCCAGTGCAAATTGGTTTTTTTTCACTGGATAGAGTTATAAAGATTAATGATCAGTCAACATCTTCCATAATGCTCATCTACTACTGATTCGAGCTAAATTTGAGATCTCATTCCAAAGGCAACAGCCTTTGTAGCCTAATGCTAACTTCCAGAGCCACCCATATCCCAGCCCCATATACAGTATAAAGTGAAAAAAAGTGAAAGAAAAATAATTTCAAAAACAGACCATTGAATAACTGGTTTAGGAGACTAAAAAATGTTTAAAAGGATAGGTCTTCAACCTTTTTTTCATGGCTACATTTGGAACAGACTCTGGTAAGTCTTTGCACATTTCAATGCATTTTCAAGGATATTATGCCTGACCTGTATATAAAATCTATGCTTCAACTACTCAGATTTACAGTCAGCTAACAGAATGGCCAGTAGGATTAAGATGAAGTTCTCAGTTATCTAATTTTGGTAAATATGCATGCAAGGAGGAAAAGGCCTAATTCAGTAGGACAAAATGGAAGTTCCTCATACAGCATGAAGTATTTGCTAGTATAACTCAGTTTTTTGGAGTAGCTTTGAAAACAGTTCTTTATATCTACTCCAAGTTATAGAGTCATATTTCTCATATTTATGAAAAGTGGTTGTGATAGTTTTCATGTGACAACAGATTTCTAGTATGATGATACTTGAGAAGACCCCACTGTTCAATCAGACCTTTGATTTGAGATCTTATGCAAAAAGCAGGTCCCAGTGAAGAAATACAAGGGCTAGAAACTAGCTGGAGGTATCTTTTGTTAAAACACTATCAGCTTTTGGGATTTCCATCTCACTACATTCCCATATACCACATGCACATAAGTATACAGAGGAATAAAAATCCCAAGAATGTAGATGCTGAGAATGCTGACACAATCCAAAAAAACAAAGTTGTTTGGAATAATTTTTAAATCAATTTTCTAAAGCTTGAGCAGCTACTTTTTTCTAACACTGCTGCTGACTACAAAAGGAACTTTCTGTTTTGGTCAATAAAAGTCCTAGACCCTGATTTTGTTTACAATCTCACGTTGATTTGTTCAGCTTTCAGTAACTCTTTAAAGATACGATATCATATTGTGACTAACAGGGCATGCTTTTCGCTATATGGGTCCTTACTTCAAAGTCTTCATTAAACCACAGAATATTCTTGATTTTAACTGCAATTTTGTCCCATCATTTTATTCAGTTACAAGTTTAAATCATGAAGGGAAAGATTACAGTTGGCCTGCGGGATACAGCAAAGAGAAGAGTCACCCACAATTTTATCCTACCATAACACAGTTCCACAAGAGAAGAATACAGCACTAGAAACATCAGTTATGTCAGATACAGCCTTCAGTAAAGAGCAAAGTCCATGGCCATTCCACTTCCTGCTACCCTGGATAATGAATGTAATGGTTTGGGTTAAAACCACAGGGGAAGACAAAGGAAAAAAAAATAACTCCTTCTCCTATGCCTACATTTTAGCTGGGAGGAGTAGCCAGGTTATCAAGGTTACTCTTGCCTAGGTCCTTTTCCCATCAGCCCGGGAGACCCAGAAGGAATGCTGGGAAGGGGGGCTGGACTATAGCTCGGCCTGGGAGAGCACGTTGTCTCTCTCTTTTTCCCGGGAACTCTAAGCTGAAGGCATCTCTTCTCAACACGGCTTTTTGAGGACCTTCCCTTCCCNGGCCCATCTTGGGAAAAGCATTTACCATGTCTTTATAGTTGCTGCCTCTTGACACCTTCCAGATCCAACAGAACTTCTGGCTAAATCACCTTAAAACCTTAATCTGGCTCAAGGGCAATGAAACTACAGCTGAGGTTATAAATGTCATGTTAAAAATTACTTCACCAGGTTGAATCAGTGCTGAGGGTGATAAGTTCTTCACTAAAAATTCCCGTCATGTTGCATGAAAAAAAGAACTATTGTTATAACAGTTATAACAGTTTTCATTGTTTTTTTTTTTAATCCTAGCAAAACCATGATTGCATTTTTTAAATATCCTGCCCATGGAAAACTAATTTAGTTATATTATTGAAAAGGAAGCAAAATGTGATTTAGGATGTAATATGGAATTATAGTTCATTACTTCTTCAAGTATGCAATTTTCCAGACTCCTGATTCCCCATTGATTTCTGCACACACACATAGGTCCTGCTAAATGCCAGCAAAAAGAAATTCAATCGTGTTGGCATTTCATGTGTGGCAGTGGCGGCACTGAAATTAGGTAGAAACATTATGAAAGGGAATTATCCACTGACTGTTCACCATGCAGCTAACAATTCTTTGTTGTCAAAAATTGATCAATCACCGACCACACCAATAATTGAAACTATGACAGTCTCTCATTACACATCCAATATAATGAAAGGAACTGGTATTTGTAACAACTGAAATTCAGAACACCTAAGTAGCCATGATGAACTAGGTGTATCCATGAACCCCGTAAAATAAAGAATTTTTCAGATGTATTGTGTGACACCAATTGTGTCAATTAGACTAATTGAGAGGGATTGGGCCTCTCTTTATAGTTGTTGACCAAGAGGTGGTTTTGTTTCATTTTGTTCATCATTCTCAGTACAGCATCTCAATTGTAACACATGATTCTGTTTTCTCATTAGCCCTATCTTGAAAAAGAAAACTTATTTTCTTCAAGACAGGAAAAGCAATTTTATACCTTGAAATACACTAACATACCCTTTTCAGATACCTACTAGCATTTGAAAGTTACAACCTCTGTTTGCACACTAGAAATTGGACTAACACATTAGTCTTAACTGCTAAAGATGGTTAAGAGTACTGAATTCTAAACAAAAGAGAACTAATTTATCTGAAAAGAGGAGATCTAGTTTGGCCAGATGTTACTCCTGTTTCAATGGGTATGAAGGAAAGCTTTACTTGTAAAGTGTACTGATGAAAGATCTTGTGTTTCCTCAAGTGAGAAGTCAAGTAAACCATAACCATGAGTTATGATATGAACCAATGACGCAACCAGCACATTTTCAGCTTTTTCTGGGTTCAGTTTTGCAGACGTTGTTTCAGACCAGTTCTTTTAAGAATTATAGTCTACTTTCAAGTATTTATTTCAGAGGCAATTTAGGGAGAACAAACAAAAGAGACCACAAAGCAATTCAAGCAAAGTTTTGGCTAGGAATTGTTTTGACACCCTGATTTGAACTTGGTCTCCTGCTATAGTTCTCTATTCTTTGGTCATGGTATTGCATATACTACACATGTGATAAAGTTTAAAACATTCTTATCTATGTTTTCTTACCAGTGGCTTCTTACCATGACTCTTAGTCCATAGACCAGTGATCAATAATTTGCATTTCTACTCCTGAACTGTCAAATCATGTAGAGATTACACAAAATTGCTGAAGCACAGAAAGAGAAAAAATCCACACCATTCCTTTACGTGGGCTATAAACATATCATTGGCATATATCTGCAGATTGCAGACTCCCTCATGTTGACAGCAAAAGGAACGGCTCCATAGAGATACAGGGCAATGATTGACAGTGCTATAGATTTTAATTCCACTAATAGTTGAACGCCTCATAATTCATGAGAGCTTATAGTGAGTGATAAAGGTTATCTCCCTTTATAACAGAAGGAAATTCTATTATAATGCTGATGAGCTGCAATGTTCAGATTCTATTTACAGCCCACCGTATTTCAAGAATGTAGATGAAATTTTAGGACTTTTTTCCCCCATAGTAAATAATAGCTAAATAGTGGATGCATTTTGATGTTTTTAACAAATAACAAGAAAATCCTGTCTCCTCAAAGGTTTTTGGCAGAGATCTCTCTTCCCTGGTTTCTCCAGGGAAGCTGCTACATATAGGATTGCAGCATTGCAACAAACTAAACAAAGATATAAAGAGAAAACAATAAGTACTAGTATGTGACCCTTCAGCAAAGAAAAAATCTTTTGTTATTTAAAACTGACAACTCTGAAGGAGAAAAGAAATTATATGTACCCAAGAAACTGTCACAAAAGGAAAATGAAGGGAGAAAAAGACGCAAAAGGGTGAAGAAGCAAAGTATCTTATGCTAAAGAACAGAAAGGATGAGTAAGTAGGGTTCACACCTAAATTCAGAATGTGCATTAAACTCAATATCGGCATTTTTTGCTTAAAATCTATCAAATGTTTACTTTATGAGTAATTATAAGTAAAAATGTAAAGCATGTAAACATTCCAAGCTTCTAAAGTCACCAGCCCTTATCTCACAGCTCATTTTTGAGCTTATTTTCCTATCTGAGAAAAATTCAGGTGATAAGGGGGAGGGTGATCTCCCTTTGTGGCACCGCAGCCAAGAAGAAAGCATCTCATCTGCAGAACCCTGGCTGTCGTCTTTGCTTGCTGTAGATCTCATTTGTTTATTCTCACAAACACCTTTTAAACCTTTTTCCCCTATATAATGAGATAGCCACTTTAGAATATGTCCTTTTTGAAAGTCAAAAGATTTTTTTAGCTTTTATAAATTGTCTGTACTTCCCACTCACAGAAAATATGCTAGAAACTGCACGACGTCTTCTCTCAGCTATTGACGTATTTGAACAGAGGGGAAGAGGAGAAGAAATTAGATGACCCGCATGTTACATGGACTTGTGCTACTGCCTTCTTAAGCAAACCTTGTCCCCTACCCAACTTTCCTCATGTGGCTTAATATCCACATCTGTAAAATGGGGAGAAAGTGTTTCTATAATCTCTTTTTTTGCACATGAACAACTCTGGGTGAAAAAAATTAAGTAACAGTGCTGATTTGGCTGATTGTGGTATTTACCACATGTGCTGATGCTAAGGATGAGTTTGGAGAACAGTAACACACTGGGAAACAGGATAAACATATTTTGGGAAGAGGTGAGAAGAAGAACATTGAACTGTAGCGATGGGATGCTGCACCCCTTGCCCTTTCTCTCCCATCTGTTTTATTTGGTAGCACAGGCAGATCACAGAAGTCACAAGGACACTCACTGATAAGCAACTGTCCATATTGGGACCAGTGGTATTTAATATCTTCATTAATGACACAGATGAAGGGATCAAGTGCACCCTCAGCAGATTTGCAGATGACAACAAGCTGAGTGGTGAGACACCTGACAGATGGATGCCATCAAGGACTTGGACAAGCTGGAGAAGTGGCCCCATGGGAATCTCATGAGGTTTAACAAGACCAAGTGGAAAGTGCTGCACGTGGGTCAGAGCAAACCCTGGTATCAATACAGGCTGAGGGAAGAACAAATCCAGAGCTGACCTGCTGAGAAGGAGCTGGTGCTGGTGGGTGAGAGGCTGGACATGACCCAGCAATGTGCACTTACAGCCTAGAAGGCCAGTTGTATTCTGGGCTGCATCAAAAGCAGCATGGCCAGCACACTGTGAGAGGTGATTCCGCCCTTCCACTCTGATCTGGTCATGATCATGTAGTGCTACATGCAGCTCTGGGGGACCCAGCACAGGAAGGACATCAGACTGTTGCAGTGAGTCCAGAAGATGGTACAGCAAGATGATCAGAGGGATGGAGCACCTCTTCTACAAAGAAAAGCTGAGAGAATTCGATGTGTTCAGCTTGGAAAAGAGAAGGCTATGGGGTGATCTAGTTTTGGCCTTCTAGTACCTGAAAGGAACCTACAAGAAAGATGGGAAAGGGACTTTTTACAGGGACATGTAATAACAGTGCAAGGGGAATAGATTAAAAATAAAAGAGATTAGGTGTACATTAGATATTTCGGGAAAAATCTTTATTGTGAGAGTGGTGAGGTACTATAACAGATTGCCCAGAGAAGTTAAGGATGCCTCATTTCTGGAGGTGTTCAAGGCCAGGCTCAATGGACCTCTGAGCAGCCTGGTCTAATGGAAGGTATCTCTGCCCACAGCAGGGGGATTGTAACCTGTTGATCTTTAAGGTCCCTTCCAATGTAAACCATTCTATGATTCTATGATTGAAGTCTTGCATTATTTGTTTCAAACTGATGTCATACACCAGAAGTGTTTTTTCTAAAAATATAATAGTCTCTGTACAGTTCCGCTGCCCTGTTTAATTTTTAT
Source organism: Neodrepanis coruscans (assembly GCA_013400695.1). Lineage (NCBI taxonomy): Eukaryota > Metazoa > Chordata > Aves > Passeriformes > Philepittidae > Neodrepanis > Neodrepanis coruscans. The sequence goes on from VYZS01063034.1 coordinate 24,616, forward strand.
GGATACTTGAAAGACTGGTTGGATATGGCACCAGCACATGGAATTAACTTCATACTATTACACATTTTCAGGGAAAACATTTGGAGAAAGGGAAAAACAGAACGCTGTTTTGTACACCAGCATGACGAATTTCAGAATCTCACTTACAAACAGATTATCTATATCATGTATGTCAAGTTTGCCAGCCATCCATTGGCTGCGGATGTCTGTTTTTCTATAGCCTGAATTAACACTTGGAGCATTATTAAAACAGAGCATTAAAACGTTGTACGAAAGGCTCTTTCTCCAGGTGTTAGTTGAACAACTTGCTACAGTTTCTGAGACGGCCAATCATGCTTTCTTTTTCTGTTCCAAACTTCCTTGTAATAGTAAATATAAAGACTTTTACTGGAACATAGTTAGCTGAAGTTTGCTGAAATTATTAATTATAATAACAATTCAAATTACAATAATTTATCATTTGCTAGATTTTTATTGGTATTGTGGAATATGCAGTATTGTATCTCTTCTGAACAACAGCCCTTAATGAATCTAAGCTTACTTTTGAACTGTAAAGATCACATGCTCAAAGTTCCTATGCTTATTTCTGACTAAAAACTTCCAAATCTATTAATTCTTTTCCTGAGGGAAAAAAACAAACAACTCATGGAGAGGTTTTTTGGAGAAGAACTTCAGCAAAAACTGAAAATTTGTGCTGGAGTTCCATACCCTCTCTGTAAAGGATATTTCAAATTCTTTAGAGCTGGGGGAAGATAAAGAAACTTTAACCATTTTATGCCATTTATATAAATGAATGAAGAAGAACACAAAGGGAGTACAGATGTTAACTGGGTTTGCATGGCCAGGTTTTGGAAATGGGAAGGCTACAGGAGTGGCTTCTGTGAGAAGCTGCTAGAAGCTTCCCCAATTTCTCCTGGCTCCAAGATGCATGTACTACTAGCCAAAGCTGAGCCCATCAACAACGGAGGCAGTACCTTTGGGACAATATATTTAAGAAGGGGAAAAAGTTACTGCACAGTAGCTACTGTAAAGCTTGTCAACAGAACAGAAGTTGTGAAGATAATGGCTCCTATCGTCACCTAAGGCTTATCAATAGGAGCGCAGGAACAAAAAACCAGCAACCAAAATTAATTTGCACTTTCTGCTCTAGAGCAGCCAAACAAGATTTTTCAGAAACTTTCAAGGAATTTTAGATCTGACACTATAAATTAGGTCCATCTGACCCTCTATGTGTGAGGCTATTCTTCCCTATTAGCAACCAATTAGGAGTAGATACAATATATTGTGCCCTACACAGTACATCAGAAAACTACATTCATCGGAAGCATGTAAACAGCACAGAAGTCTGAATTCCTAGAATTACTGTTCTCAAACAATATTTATTTGAAATCAAGGAAAGCCAGAAAAAGAATTAGTCTCCGAGTTTAAAGAAGACATAGAAGTTGATGTTACAGGATTCTTCCCATAAGTTTGCCCATGATTCTACTATCTGCATTTCCTATAGGCATCACTAAACACACTAGTTATGTGCATTATCTCAATAACCTAAGGGTTGAGACACTGTTCTTGCATCTGAAATCAGTAACTGACATGCAAAATCACTATCTTTGAGAAGGGCAAGACCGTAATGCAGACCACTCGTTGCTCAGCCTATGCAAGCTGAGTAGTGACTTTATGTAGAAAAGATGCAAGTTATAAAGAAAGATGTTTCAGCACTCTCAGCAAAATCATTACATTATTTTTAGCAGCTGGGACCTGTCTCCTTCTGCTGAAATGGAAATGATAGAAGATATTAATTAGATGCAGGTGTGTGCAGTAATTCAGAAGTGTTTTCATTTCAGAGATTCAGCTCCCAAGAATGGAAAGTACAGTTAGGTATAGGTATCTAATGTTAAAAGTTTAAGTTAAACCTTTTTAAACAGGATACTGAGAGTGTCCATCTACATTTAAGCTATGGCTGTAAAGGCCAAACTTCTGAACACAACACACCACATACCCAAATTTCAATAGAACAGGAAGCCAGGAGACTTGCCAAGGAAATGGAGAGCACTTGTAAGGACTCAAAAAGGAAAAATGACAGTGATTCCTCAAAATTATGTCAGCAAAGTCCAGGAATGAGGTGGGCACATCAGTTCCAGTATGTCTCCTTGCTCACCTTCTCCCACCCAGCTGGGGCTCTGGGTTACACGGACCTGACACTCAGCTGTACAATAATGCAGGGCAACAGCAGCATAAGCAGCATCCAAAGCTGTCAACTGCTTGCAAGGCAAAATTTAGCTCCTTTGGGCTTTGTCCTGGGCATTTGTCTAGGGCATTTTTTTTCCTGCCTGCGCCAAGGCGGAAGTTTGTAACAGCCTAAAAACTTCGAAAATTATTGTTGTTGAAATGCCAGACTTACATGACCCCAAAGACCCAATTTCTGGAATATGATGAATTCCTACTGCACATGTGAGTATTAAAATGTTTTACTCTGCAAATCACGATTAAGAACTATATGTTTGCAAAATTTTTTCCAGACTCTATAGAGTAACTCAACTTTCTCTTATTTCTGTGAAGTTAACGTTTTAACATAAATAAAACACTCCCTACTGAAAGTATCCAAAAGTAACTTCTGAGTCTCAAACTTGGGAGCCTGCCCAAAACAGGAGCCTGAACACTCGAGACACCAAGACCCAAGCAATTCAAGAGAACTATGAAACCAGTGTCCTAGAGGAGGCAACCCTTCTTCCTACAGCTCTTGCTCTGGACAGCCCATGCCTGTGTTGCCTTCATATTCATTCCACTTTCCCCTTGCTCCCTTCTTTTGTTTCTTCTTCCACTAAAAACCTCAGCAATCCTAAGGATTTCAAAATTAATCCTAAGGAATTCCTAAGGATTTCAGAGGAAAAAAAATTAACCCTAATATGCTTTCTGCTCAAGGAGCTTGTGTGTTATATTTATTTATGCAGGCATAAAACCAGCTTCTCCTGTTAGATTATGAAGGGCACACCTTCTACTCTAGCTTTGTGCAGGACCTTGAATATTATACCACAAATTTGAGCCTTTTCATACTATTGTTATAAATTCTAATCTGGCAATCAATAATTTAATTCTTCAATGTAACAATAAAACTGAACGAATGGGAGATTCCTGAGTTGCTCAGAAAGTTTTGATTGTGATGGTCTCACAGCTTGCAGAGAGTTTTCATTAGACTGTGGCCAAGAATTCTTAAGCATTCAGCCAAAAGCAATCTCATTTCTTAAAGCATTCCTTCAGTACTCTGTGGGCTTGAATAGCCATTTGTGTTGCAGCTTCAACTTCAGAGCCTACCTGGCCACAAGATGACTGTGGTTGTTTTAACTGAAAACAACAGATCAAGGGCTTAAATGGAAGCAGATCTCGTGATGCTCTTCATTTTTGCAAAATCAGCAAAGTTAACAAGTTTTCTGGTTACTTTGACAAAGTCTTCTATTCTAATGCTAGAAATATATTTTTCCTCATAACTGGGGAATCATAATTAAAAGATTTTCACAAGCTTTCTTTGGAATAGGAATAATAACAGTCTGAAACCTGCTATTCTTACGGTCAGTGCACCTGAACAAATTAATCTGGATTTGCTGAAAAGAGCAACAGTCATGCATGTTAATTATTTAGCTTACAGAGAAAGTAGCACAAAACTCTGATGAGATCTGATCTATAAGAATTATTTATCCAAATCACTGGTCTGAGTTGTATGTACAAAGTTGCAAGATTTTTTTAGCAACATCATTTTTTTTTCTTTCCCCATGAAAGAAAAGAAAAAGGAAAAAAATGCAGAAAAGAGACAATTCATATATTTTCCTTGGATTTGGCTATTTCTGAGAAGAGATCAGGTCAGAGAGGGTCATCTCACATATCCAGTGTTCACCATTTTTTTCATAAATTCAGTTACAAATTTCATTAAGCCAAGTGTTAGTAATACATAAGGCTGAATCTGTAGTTTAACTTTTTTTTAACAGTTACTTTCAAAGGTAACAGTCAGACAGTTTATTTTCATCAGTTTGACATGGATTATTTAGTAACAGGCAGATATGATTCACAAGATAACAAAAATTCATTATGAGGAAATTCAATTTACAGCAAATCATTCAACAACAAAAAAAAGCCATACAGTTGCAGCCAACCTGTTAACCTGTTATCAAAACATTACTAGTAGTAGAACTCTACTTCTTTATTTCATACATAATGAAAAGCTGTCCAGGGGAATGGTTAAAGCACAAAAAGAGTGTGGATACTCAAAAAAGAAGCTGACAAGCAGCAAAAATGCAGTAATCTTATATATATATATATATATACACACATACACTAGTAGATATCCATATATAGTAGGAGAGCAAATCCATTTTTAAAGCTCTGTGGCCCAATTAAAGGGGAATTGCAATAACATCAACCAAATCTAAAGTCATCCTGTTCTGAATTCTAAAATACAACACTTTTCAAATACAATAAAAGACAGCATTTAAAAATGCCAATTGAAGAAGTCATAATTTTGCAGTCAAAAAGACAGTATTAAGTGAGGTGTTTTGAAGAAGTTTAACAAGCACAAATATTTTTTAGATTCACTTGGCAGTCTCACCTCTATACTGCAGAAGGCTGATCTACTCAATACTACTGTGCCTTTTAAGACTTTAAAATCTTTTAACATACAGACCCCACTTCCCTAAGGCAATGAATGCACCCCCAACATTAATAATGCCTCAATCCATATCCTTCACGAAGTGACACAGAAATTCTCTCACTCATTTTTATGACTTAATATCAATTTTTTTAAAAAGGTGGTGGAGGTTGTTATAGCTGCATGATTCTTCCATCTGCTGCCTCATTCCACTGGTTTGTTTCTACAAGGCTGTTGTGGGGTGAAGCAAAAACTGGGATTTTTTCCCCCCCGGCGAGCAGGGGGCAGGGCCGCCCGTTCCCGGGTTCCGGCGGGGGGGGGGTGGGGCCGCCCTGTCCCCCGGACCATGACAGGAGAGGACAGGGCTGGTCCCCAGCATGGCTGCATTCCCCACCCGCGGCGTTGGTGTGGTGGCCCCCTCCCCCCCACCATATTCACGCCGGGCGGCATGGCTGTCGGTGTTTGGAGCTTGGCGCTGCCGGCAGCTGCGCGGGTGCTGGTGGCCACGTGGGTGCCGGCGCGTGGCGCTGGCGGTGGGGGTGCCGCGACTGCCGCGTGGCCAGCCTGGC
>VYZS01063035.1:8390-32812 GCA_013400695.1 Neodrepanis coruscans
AGAGCACTCTCAAGCCACCTTTTGAGTTGTCATGTAGCCGTTACTTTGAGGAGGGCCAGTTTAGTTCTAGGGTGTTTTATTCAGTCAGGAAATGTTGGTATTCGTTCCTTCCTAACTTTTTGAGAAAGACAGACATTCTCACAAGCATGGGAACTGGGAGCATTAAGTAAAACAAAGCTGCCTGGAATCACGAAATCACACACATTGCCAGATGAAAACAGGATTCTATGAACCTGGGACCTGAAGAGCACACCACAAAAAGGATACTCTGTAAAGCTGCACCAGGATGAGGTTGGCACCAATATCTGATGACAGCATTCCAAGCAAGTTGAAAAGGCACTTGGTAAAACAAAATGGGCCCATCTGGGCTGAAGTCCACTTCCACTTCTCTGACCATACCAGGGCAACCTTTAGATTTGGTGCTTCAATTTCAAGGCTAAAGAAAGGCTTGAGGGTTTTCATCTCATCTTCATTAGTTAAGAATTTATACCGCAAATGTACTGAGTCTCTTGCAGGATTTTGTTAAGGAGTCATTCTTGATTGAAATTATAAAACAAGAAATAGGTTTTGTCAAAATATTTAGATCAATATCTTGAATAGTGTTATGGAGCAGAGGAAAGTTATTTTGGGTTAATTATGCAACAGTGATCAATTTTTTCCCTGTACAAAATACTGCCATGACTCTGGCCTCCCCTGAAAAAGAAGCTTGTAAAGGTATTGTTACCACCACAATTGCTTCCAAGACAGGAACTGTAGAGAAAGTAACTGCTAGAGAAATGGTGGTGGTGGTGAAGTGGGTGAAAGAATGCTCAAAGGAGACAAGGCTGATCACATTCTGACCGGGGACAGGAATAGAGGATGACTAACCATCCCCAGGCCTAGCTTAACTGAACACCAACTATTGAGTGTATCCAATAGTTTTAGCTGAACTAAATATTTAGAAAATAGTCCTTAATCTGTTTTCAGAATATTATCAATAGATAATATTTCCATAGAAAAAGCTGCAAAATCATCTTCTTCGTGGTCAGTGACTTGTGTTTAAACACTGGCTCCATGATTCACATGCATGCAATTTGATTATTTTTTGTTAGTGATGTTCAGAGCTATAGAAGCCCGTAGACTCCTATTTACTCAGTTAACCCACCCACCCTAAATAATAAATTCATGTCCACTTCTTGCAGATAGCAATTCTAAGTTGAATGATTTGAATTGCATTCTCACACCAAATATTAACCAGGTAAGAACCAGAGGGAAGAGACAACAGATTTGATGACAAACAGCATGCAGCTTTGGCTGGGCCATCAAAAGCAGTCTAGGTGATATGTGCAGCAGGGTAAATTTTGTGGTTGCTTCACAATCAATCTACATCTGCATAAGCTGATGCTGTTTTCAGAAGGGATTATTTCACCTTCTCACACCTGCTTGTTCTTAACCTGTGTGACACCCTGCCTTGGACCAGCACTTTCAGATTCCTTGGTGTGTCTATTCAGTGCAACGGGTCAAGGACAGGTCTGGATTTTTATTCTTTTTTTAATCTGTTTTTCACATATGAAAACGTTCCTATAAAACATTATGTCTCTCACTTGTCAACATATTCGTTCCTGAAGACAGAACGTAGCCAAAATACAAAGATATATGCTGCCAATAGTATAAATGGGGGACAAGAGGACATTCTGAACAAAACAAGTAAGGAGCAGCTTTGCCATGAGTTGTTTTGTCATTCTGTCCAAGGGGGAAAAGGTCGGTGGAGAGCTGCTGTGCAAAGGTTGCCATCTAGAGGGAAGCAAGGGCACAGCCCCTCCACAGCACCAACTACTCAGTCAACAATTGCTGGTTGTGCTTTCCGCAGTAGTTTTTAATAGTTCTGAAAGTAATTATTATTCTCATCATCACGGTTATTATTATACTGGGGGGAGGGGGTGTGTCACAAAAATAAGCTGTACCAAAAGATGAAAATCTTGTTTGCTTCTTTAAAAAAAAACAAAACCATATCTAGAAAAACAGTTGTTTTGAGGAAATTGATAATTTCCTTATTTAATTATAACCAATTAGTTTCAGATAGAATTATTTATTCCAGCAAGTACACATCTTGACCACTCTCCTCTAGATGGTCTCTTACAGGTTTAGGTTAGGTATTATAGAAAGGTTCTTCACCCAGAGGGTGGCTGGGTACTGGAACAGGCTCCCCAGGGAAGTGGTCACAACACCAAGCCTGACAGTGTCCAAGAAACATTTGGATGATACTCTCAGGCACACGGTGTGACTCTTGGAGATGGTCCTGTGCAGGGCTAAGGGTTGGACTCAACTGTCCTTGTGGGTCCCTTCCAACTCAGCACGTTTGCTCTGTGACATTGAGGTCCAACGCACTCCCATTCAAATGAATAAATGTTTTGTCATTGCTTTCAGCTTCATCCACAGAAATTACATATATGTGCCTCGAACCACAGACATATTAATGCATACACTTGAGCAAGGTTTACTGTGTTTCCTGCCAGCACACATTTCTTTCCTTCCTTTCCTGATCACTATCATAAAACTGCTCATCAGGTCAGCAGACCAAGCTAAGACCTTTTAAAGGAAGGTCCTGGTTTTCCTTTCATTGATATTAAAAGCACAGTTAGGGCCCAATATTTTATCCCATTGAAAAATTAAAAAAAACAAAACAAAACAAACACTACCTGCGTGAAAGTGAGGTTTTAAAAGCTTAGAAGAAATATAACTGATGTGTATGTATTTGGAAACCTCACCCTGGTGGGGTGTATTACCAGAGTTCAGTTACATTGCCTTTCACCTTTGAAGTCTAGCTCCCAGGAGACTGACAAGCTAAAATGGGAATAGAGAGCTATTTCTCCAGATTGCAACTAGCCACCAGCTGTTCATCTTCTAAATCTATTTCTTTTTCCCCTACTGCACCTCCACACTCTCCCTGCCTTTTCTTACAGCACACTTAAGAAAGAGCCAGTTCCATCCACAAGACTGAAGAAAACATCAAGCCAATGAGTTAAGAGACTTTGCAGCACAAAGTGGTGAAAAATCCCACCACCTGAGTTACTGTCTGCAATGCATCATGATGGTAAGATACATTAACAGAGGCAAAGCAGCTCTCAGTCCTTTTCCTGACCCTAAAAATAAAAAAACTCAGGGGAGGAGCTACCTATCAGAAATTGCAGGTTTTGCAGATTCACCTGCGCAACTTGTTATTTTCACACTGGAAGAAAACTCTATTAAAAGAGACAAAAAAATTCTCCAATCCCCAACTACCCAGTTTTGTTGGTTTTTTTTTTAATTCTCATTTTCATTGTAACACTAAATGAAACTAAAATGAAATATTAAAATAAATACATCCTACTTATATGAGACATTTTGTTAATTTTAATTTCCAGATCACTTTTTATGTCTACAAAGTAAAAATTGTAGTGTCTTACTGAAGACTGGAATAATTTTGAACAGAAGTGACACAGCAGATTAAGAAGCATCAAAAATTCAACTTCTTGAGTTGACAACACAAAAGAAAATACAAAGGAATTTACTTTACATCAATGCTCCAGGGTATCCTCTAAACACAAAAATATTAAGAATACTTGAAAAACTGCTCTACCATATCAGCACAATCAGCATATCAACAGCCACAACACAAATTTTTCAAACTGGTGTGTAAAATTAATCTCTCACTGTCCTACTGCAAGCAGATTTTCTCAGTTCTTGTCTAAATTATGTGTCAGTAAAAATACTCTGTCCCCTAGATTCTTCTATAGAATAAAAGCATAATACAAGGAAACGTGTTACTATTTCTAAACACATTTGAGCTGATCACGGAGTCAGTCCCCTACCAGAGATCCCACACCACAATGACCAGCACTGTTCTTACTCGAGACAGGTGCAGCACAGAGCTATACTAAACACTCAGCCCTGTACACAACATGTAACCACAGTCTTCTCACAGTTAATGGGCAGTAAAGGACAAAGCTCTTTCCATGGGTTTCATTCAGTCCCCACTAACTCCAGTGCTGTTAGATAGGACAAGTGCTTTCAAAACATGAATCCAACAAAAATCCATATTTACCTTCTGAATTTGAAGAGTGGCAGTATGACAGAACTTTCTTATAATTTCTGAATATTAAATCCAGCTATAAATAAACTCCAGAATAACAATACATGTGCTTACTTCTGTGAATATAAAAGATTAAAAGATGCTGACCAGTCTCTCATAGCTACAGTACCTTTTTGCTCAAGATGATAATGAAAAAATCAATTCTACTGGGAAGCAGACATAGTAAACTCCTTAACTAGCTGAAAAAAAAAGAAAAAGGCAGTGTTTCAGGAAGACAAAATTAATTATGCAGTTAGTTAGTTACCTTTTCATCTTCTCTTCTAGGATCTGATTTGCTGAGTTTTTCTTCCTGAAAGCTTCTAGTCATCTCCACTTTCTCCACACTTTGAAAAAAGGCTGTTTTTTCTAGTCTGTTTCTGGTGTATCGTGTATTTATCTCTTCCAGCCTGTTAATCTTAAATAGCTTCATACTGTGTCCAGTTAATTTACTGTCTGTTCTCCTCTCCACTTTAGATTCATAAACCAGTGAACACTCATAACTTCTGATTTCTCCTCCTTCTTGGCTGTACAAAAGAAAGACAAATAAGAGGCATCAGTTTTATTCATGCATTTTATCTTAGAAAAGTATCATGTTGCAATACTTAATATTTCAACACTCTCCTTGCACTTGCTGAATGAATACACAAATACAGAGTTTACAGCACTAGACATTCACAGATACCATTCTACATTCAACACTAGATAACTCAAGCAGGTTATAAGACCAACGTAATTTGTTCATAGAAACTATTTAGATCTATAAAATCAATACATATTGCTGCCGCTTGCAGATCTCACTTATAGAGCAGTCCCCACGTTTTTGCCACTTTAGTTGTTCCCTGTTGCTCAACATGTTCTATTTTCAATTGCAGCTCCAGCAACTTAACATGCAAGGACATTATTACTAAGTCCATAAAGATTTTAAATACCGAATAAAGTAGTTTAGACATGAAAACAGTCCTTCCCTCTCTTCTCACTATTCTGTACCACAGAAATAGGTAACTGCCAAAATGGTGGCAATTTCTGGCCCTCTGTTAAAGGCTGCAGAAAAGCACAGTCCTCAGCTGGGTTCCTCCCCCAGCAGGCCCTCGCGATGTGCCTGGTACCTACATGACGTAGGATCATCAAGGCTTGTCTAACGGTAAAATTGGCTGGAAGGTTATTCCAAGCTATTAGTTTTAAACCTCTTTAGGAGGGCTTTTATTCCACAGCAAGATGGTGGGTTTCCCACTGAAGTAATCACTTGGCTACACTTCAAACATATTTCCTTTTGCACAACTGATTTTTTTAAAATAGTAAGAGAAACTACTCTAAAACTTCACATAGCATCTCTGTGTAGACCCAGAAAATAGAAGACAAAAACATTTCCATTGCTATTATTGCAATCCTTCCTTCACCATATTGGAAATGTGGTAATAAAAGCACACATCTAATACCTTAGCTCTAGAAAGTAGAATCTGTTAAATCTCTTTACACAGCTCATAGTTTTCAATTTAACTTGTATAAATACCATAAACTATATGATGTAATTAAGAATGTATATGCAACCTTACAGTCATTAGCAGCACAGAGAAACAGCTTTCAGTGTACAACCAGAGACCCAGTTAAATCAGTTGCTTTCACCTGTACACCTTTCAACAGAAAATGTTCCTCAGTGTTTTGACTTGACACCTGTGCACAGTCAACAGATTAGATGTGTACCTTCATCAACTAACTGCTCTGCCCACAATTAGCCCTCCAGACTTCCCAGATGTGAAAGATGCTACACATGACACAGGAGATGGTTTGCTAGCGGTGACATTTGGATGATAGACAGCAATGGACCATGCAAGCAGCTTTCAGATGAGCCTTCCAGAGAGATTCCTGCTACCATTTTATTGCACTCCTAGATTGTGCTGTTAATACAGGAAGTGCAGGAACACCATCATGGGACTCTAAGGCACTCATCACCTGAGGAAGTCATGCACCTTATATGTAAAAATGTCCAGTCTCTGCTTCTAGCCTCTCTCACTGGCTTTCATGACTCTGACATCCCTTTCCATCCCTTCAGCTGAAAGAACTCCTCAGGAGATTTTCTTCCCCCATTCATGAAGATCAGGTTCTTGAGCTTTCCTAAAGGCTCTGACAATTGCAGGTGACATACCCAAGCGCTCAGTCTAACCTTTGAGCCTTCATTCTACAGATCATTTGATCTACTCCATGCCATGGAGCAATGCAACATAAACCACAACTGTCAGAAAAAACAGGAGATGTTTCCAGATGCCCTCCTGCTTCCTCCATGTCTCCAGCTACTCAAATCCCACAGTGGTTTAAAGTGACCTGGCTGTGAAGACTGCTTCTGGCCTAACATGACTGTAACCAAGGAAAGCTGATTCAGGCTCTCCATAGCTCTCTGAAGAGCACATCATCCTCTAGACTTTGATCACCAAATGTGGCCATCCATCTAATGAGAATGACATGTCCTAATTAAAGGATATGTTGTTCCTTCAAGCCGAGCAGCGAGTCAGTTATCTGGGAAAATATTAATGGGATAGCAAGCTCAAACATCCTACTGGGTTCTGTTACCAAGCAGAGACTAGGACCGAGTCCAAACACGATTGCCCTCTCCCTCATTATTATCTTAATACATCCCTGAAACAATAAGCTAAACAATGGAAAGCTTCTCAGATGCACACACTGAAATTTGTTTTCAAGTGCCTCCTCCACTGAAGAAACCTCACCCTGGTCATGTGCCACTGAGTAATGGGAGACTAAACCTTTACATGATGTGGAAGCTCTGTGGAAGGTGAAAAGCTTTCCCCGGTCATTTACATTCCCCAGCTCTCAGCTAGGAGACTCTTTTCTTCTGGGTCATCTTCAGCAAACCAGTCTCTTACTCCAAGCAAAACAGTTTGCTTCATGAACCACATCTTCACTTACACACTCAGAAGCCACACATGTCATAAAACAATAGAAACTTGTGTAGCTGTAAGCACAGGTGGTACATACCTACAGACCTACTGCTTTTTCTGCCCAATAGCAGAAGATCAATATAATTGCATGATAAAAATATAAACAATATTTAATACTGGTCAAAAACAGATATTAGCCAAAAAAACCACACAAAACCTCATAATCCATCCCTTTTTCTTTCAACTTCTGGTTTTAGATCAGAATCCCATCAGTCAGAACTAAGCTTACACGATGGGCTGTAAAGCATTTTGCTTGAAACGCAGTCCTTTGGCCTCCATCTTCAGTTCAAATAAAAACTTCATTTCTGACCCACGGGGCATTTTCAAACCAGGCATTTTCAAATTTTAAGCCTAGGAATACTGTTAGCCAGTAACCAGACTTGTTTACCTCATCATACATCTGACATTAGACTGACATGAATTTTACAAGCTGGGAACTATTATGTCACGGTGTATAATTAAACCTAAACATATAATTTAAGAAAGAAAACAAGATGTAATGTGGAAAGAATTACCAGTGGGTCAAGTTCAAGTGGCAAATTAGGATGCAAACTAGGATGCTGCTTACTATGCCCTTCTTTGAAAAACAACCTGCTCTGCATTCTGCATAGTACAAATGCTGGGCGGTATAATTAAAAAAAAAAAAAAAAAAAAAGGAAACTTTTCCCCTTTCCTCCACGACACCGTTCAGCACGACGCCCAGGGAGCTCCGCGGGGCAGGAAAGCCTCGCTGCGAGAGGCGGGGAGCGGGGCTGGCCGTACTACAGCTCCCGAAGGGCTGCGGGCTCCCAGGGCTGGCGGCCGCGCTTCCTGCCCCGGCCCCGGGAGCTGATGGAGCCGGTGGTGCAGTGCCCCGTGTGCCTGCGGGAGCTGCTGGGTGCGGACATTAACTCGCACCTGGACCGCTGCTTGCAGGCTGGGGAGGGCGAGGCGGAGCCCCCCAGCAAGCGGCAGCGCCTGGCCGCCGCCCCGACGGGGAGCCAGGCGGAGCGGGAGCCAGAACGGGCCCGCCCGGCCGAGGGCTCCCCCGTCTTCTCCCTGTTCCACAAGGGCCGCGGCGGCGGAGAGCAGAGCCCGGGAGCCGCCGGCGGGAGGAGCGGAGCGGGGCGGGATGAACCCGGCGCGCAGCCGGGAGGTGGATGCTCCGCGGCGGCGCTGCGCGGGGCCAGTCTGGCGCAGAAGCTGGAGGGGAAGCCTCTGGCCGAGCAGCTGCGGCCGGACACGCTGGGGGATTACGTGGGTCAGGAGCGGGTGCTCGGGGCGCAGACCCTGCTGCGGTCCCTGCTGGAGTCCCACGAAATCCCCTCGCTGATCCTCTGGGGACCGCCGGGCTGCGGCAAGGTGAGTGTGGGCGGTGGACGCCCAGCTGCAGGCTCGCGGCGCGGGGCTCAGGCCCTGCGCTCCCTCACGTGGCTCCTGAGGCCGATGGACTTAAAGGGTGGATGGGACCTGTTTTTTACCGAACTCTGCCCTCTGTCTTCTTGGCTTCTTCTGTAGCGTCTTTATGTTGGCCGCTGCCTGCTAATTCTCACTTGAGACTGCAAGAACACAACCTGCCTCCTGAGTGAAATGGAAGTGGTTCGCCCACACCAGCCCCTCTCTCTGCATCTTTTACTTCGGTTATACAAAGCCCCTCTTGGTTTCATATAATTCAGACTTCATAAACTCCAAAGCCAGTACCTAAAACAAAAACTGTGGTTTAGGTAATGGCCGTGAAGTTTAAAAAACAGCAACAAACACAAAATCTGTAACTGCCTTTAGGAAACAGGGTGAGATACCAGCAGATTAATACAGCACAGTTTGTGTGTGCTGAGTTTGATTTAGCTTACATATTCCTCCTCCTGAGAGAAGGCAATTCTGGTGTGGCCAAATCCACTTCATCCACCTTCAGACACTCTGAAATTGATGGTTGGTTGCAGATCTGACTGCTCCACCATCTTGTTCTATCTCCTTTAAGATACCAGAGTCAGACCATGGTGAATCCCAAAAGGCACTGTAATTACAACACAACAGTGAAGGGATTCACAGCTGTAGTGAGGGAAGGACAAGAGGAATGCCTCAGGTACAGTCAGGAGAGAGAACTCTTGAGATCTTACCTTCATTTTTGTCCTTTTTTCCCTGTATTTCAGATTTGTGGGATGGCACAAGCAAAATACTCAGTTATCTCTATCAGCCTAATATGTGCGCAGCATTAAGTTTTGCATGTTAGATATAGATAGGTGTGTTGGCTCTGTGTGAGAGTAAGTGTGGGAAATGTAGGATAGGTAAAATAATGAATTAATGCTTAGCAGAAAAGGACAGAGCAGTAGCTTGCTCTTCTCAGCCTACTTACTTGAAAGTAGAAAGAGACTTACTATGTATGGTATTTGACTAATGATGCCAGTTACTCACAGTTAATAGGGCACAAAAGAACTATTGAATGAATGGGAACTATTGATGAATACTGTTAGCAGTGATGCAACAGGTTGTTTAGATTAGATAACGTACACCCAGAAAGAACCAACTGATGAGCTTAAATAATTCCCACTTCCTTTAAAATAAAGAGGTAATAATAGAAAGCAAGAGCTCAGAAGAAATGGCATAAAGAAGGGCTGTTTCTAGAAGTTCTAAAAGTAATGAGTTTCTAAAATCTCATTAATAAAGAGATGGAGGATTTACTGGAGTAAGATGGCCAGAGAGAGAAGTGGAATTCAGTTTTTTAGTAAATAGGAATCCTTCTTGTTAGTAAGTAAAGTGTCCAGGAACTTGCTTCTGTATTTTTACTCTTCTGCCTTTTGTTTCTTGTTATTTGTGCCAACAGCATGTGTTTGCTCTTTCTTGAAGCCCTTTTCAGGGAAAAAAAAAAGCTCTTACAGATGCAGTGGTAGCAGAGCAAAGGCTGTGTAGTCTCTGAAAACTGGCACTGAATTCAGTGACCTTTGAGTCACCTCTGATGGGTGCACCTGGTTTTGGCCATAGAAATGCTTTTTCATGAGCTTGTGACAACAGTTGTGTTCCATGTTTTCAAGGGAGCCTTCTGTGTCTTTGAATGGGTGATCTGTTTTATGCCTGTAATGTTGTAACTTTCAGTCTCTTTTCTTATGACCTGTCTTCCTCGGCCATATACTTTATGGAAGATTGTATTTAGTAAGCTTGCTTCTCACAGAGTTCAAATTCTACTGCTCATCAGTCATCTGACTTACATCAGTTCTGTGTCTTTTGACCCATCAAGGAATAGTTCTACAATTTACCTGTTATATTTTCAGTCTTGAAGTACTTAAGCTGTTGGGTAACTCATCTGCTTTCTAGGTTACTCCTCAACAAACAGTTTTGAGTCTACGTGATATCAGATAGCTCTGGGCGGAACATCCATTTCTGGCTGAAACAGAAATTCCTACTGAAAAAAGTTGGAATTTTCCCTTCACCCATCCATATCAATATTTCTAGGATGGTTCTAGGATATAGTTTCATCTCAGGCCTTCTTTGCCATAAGTCATGTTGCCTATCTCAGCTAAATATCTGAGAGTTCTATCCTTTTCTTGGATATTTTTTATTAAATTCCTCTCCTTACAGACTTATCATGTAATCATGGTAGTCCCTTTAAAGATGGAAAAAGAAGTCTGGTTGCCTGCCTGTCCCATTCACTTGCTGTTTGGGTTGTATGTATATAAAATGACTAAGAAAACATTTAATGGAAGTAACTTAGTGCTTGAAACTTGAAAGAACCTGTGAAGGAGAAGTAAGTCTTGTCACTGCCTTAGGACCTGGTTGAACTGATAATCAAAAACTCCTTCCGTTAAGTACAGTCTTTTTCAGTGGGAAAAAAAGTATTTAAAATAATTGCATGTTATGCAGCTTCATCTGTAACAAGGCCACATGCTAAACTCTGCCCATCAAAGAGCTAAAATAGGAGCATAATTAGATATGTTGGTCTAAATTCAGAAGTGCTGTGTAAGATGGTCATACACTTCTTAAACCTTTTCATGCTCCTGCTACCGATGGAATCTGGTTATTGCAGTCCATCTATGCCTTCTTCCATCTCTACAGCCGAATGCCATGCTAACTGATACTTTTGAAAAGGGTAGAGAGAGACTAAGTAAAAAGAAAATAAAATAACTGGAGGTGCAATAAATCATCAGGACCAAATTTCAAATCAATCTATGTATTCTTCAGTCTGGACCTTTATGAGAAGTACTAGTTCAATATATTTTTCTAAGCAAGAAAAAAATAATCTTGCCTGTTGAAGTGCTATAAATGTAGTATGTCATATTGTAGGTCAAGAAAGAGTACTTTTGGAGAATTTTTATTGTGAAAAAAGTAAAGCTAGGTACTGGTGTAAAAATGCATATGTTTTGCAACTGCTCTGCCCAAGTCAGCTTTGGCCTCAGCTGCACTTGAACATTCAATCAAGAAAGCAGCATCAAAATTGAAATGACAAAATGGGTATACTTTTGTTGTGATCATTTCTTTGGTTGCTTCAGTCTGTATTGAGTCCTCTTACTTTAAGGGAGCATGATCTTTGTACTTTAAATTTGTCATCCTAATTTCTTAGGAAGCCTGGGTGCTCTTGGTGAGGAGGCTTTGACTCTCTACTTTTGTCACTCGTAAGTGTTGAACATGAGAACCTGTTTTCTGCTTTTGAGAAGCTGACCAGACACAGGCCAGAAGAAACACTGCCTCAGAAAGATGCCGTGGTTATTAACTTGGGAACAGTTAGCTTGTTCATCCTGACTATGCAAATTTTTAAAAGCCTGTATGAATCCTAGTGTAATCTGAGTAAGCTGTACTATGATTTATGGCCCCTTAATGCAGGGATTTAGATTTTTGCTTGTCTGCCATTGGGGCACCAATTTTAGTAAAGAGTTAGCGAGGGGACACAGCGTAACTTGAGCACTGAATAATTTTGCTGCCACAGATGCAGTTTAAGCCTTATAAACCTGAACATTCTGTATTTAAATACAGTAAACATTCACTCTTATGTTTTGCTGTTTAACAAGGAAAAACTAGGTAGCAAGTGGCATAAACCCACTCCCTACAAAAGATAAGACAAAGAGCATTCATGCATGGTTTCCTGCGGTTCATGTCTGCAATCTAGTGCTAAGGTAATATGTGTTGAGTCGATATGACTGCAAAACATTAAAACCCCCCAGTAAGTAGTCTTTGAAGTTTCTGTCAAATCTCTGACATTAGTCTGACTTAGGTATTTTGCTCCCTACATTTTTATCATCCCTTCCACTGGTGCTTTCTCTTTGCTAATTCAAGGGGTTACCTAAATGGGTATTTGATTACTTGAGTGTATTTCATCTTCTCTTACTCATACTTAGGGCCTGATTTGAACCATTTGAAATAATGAGTTCTTGTGATTGATTGCCATGACATTTTTAACTGAAAATGCTTGATGTTTTTTGCACTAGCATAAACTGGCAACTCTGAAAAATGAATTTGTCTTTGCAGTTGCCTGGGAGAAGGCTTCCAATACATTACGCTTATGCCAATCCAAATCAGGAATAATTTAGGGTAACTCCCTAGGAAGAAAAAGCTGGAAGAGAAAATATGACTGTATTCATAAAAAAGAGTTGGAATATAGGGAGACAAATCTGGATACAGCAAATGGAGGCAACAGCTCCATTTCAGTAAACATTATGCAATGACCTTGCATCTGTTTATGCTTGGTCGGGCTTGGCTTCTGGAAGTGCTGTAAACCACATGCTGTGGCTCTTGTTCAGTGACACTTACTCCTCCAGTAGTATCTCAGTGGGCTATTTGGGGTGTGAGGAACCAAACAAGATGGGTAAGAATAGCATCTGCCCTTACATAAATGCCAACTGCTGCTACTTTTGATTGTGTTTATCTGTATAGACAGTGTCCCTAGGCCATGTTCTTCTGTTATCCTGCCAGTTTACTTTAGACACACAGCATGAATTATCTCCTGTGACGCAGTTTGGTAGCTTGGGTCAGCCCAGCAGTGTTGGGTAGGACAGACCCCAGCTTTCTGAGCTGCATCCCAGGGAATTGCTCCCCTATATGGCATCCAAGGATTCTCTCACCGTTGTTGTCTCCCTCAAGGCAGTGAAACAGAGAATGGCCTTTCCTGGCTGCTTGTCAATCACAATATGGCCCTGCTGCCAGCAAAGGGAGGGGTCAGCATGAGGAAAGGCCATTGATGGCAATATCATGTAGACAAAGGTATGGAAATCCTGAACAGATTAAAGGAAGAGTTAAAAATACCTAGAAAGTCACGCTCAAGCAGCCGCAGAGAAAATCAGGATGCTAATTTTGTCATCCCTGTCACAAATATAATTCACACTCGGGTTTGCTCTGGAACAAACCAGCTAAGTCACTTGCTGGGGAAACCTACATGCCAACTAGATTATCCCTGCTCAGTAATAATCCGTACTGTGCCGCAGTCTAAACACTAGTGCCAATCTATGCCAGATCTGCTTTGGTCATCTGAACATGGCCTGGCAGAGCATGCAACCTTCCAGACTTTCTGGGAGAAGTGTGTATGTTGGAAGAACCCATTCAGGTGCAAGAAGAGCTCTTGAACCAGTATGGTCCTGTAAAGTGTAGTATAAATGTCATCTCCTCATGAAAAGGACAGTGAGGTTGGAACAGAACGACTGAGCATTTCTCAGCACCCTGCAGGAACTCTCTGGCGTGAAAGCTGATGAGTATAGATGTAATTGAGAGACCATGCACTTTCTATGCCTGTCATCTACAACGGCTGTTTTGCTAAATTTATGCAGTTTCAAGAATGATTAAGGAAAGTCTCCATGAACAAACAAACTTAGACAAATCCCTAAACATGGTCTGCCTGATCTTCTACAAGAGTAAATTAGGAATGACCTTAGGTTCACAGTCAACTTCTTGACCTGAGTCTTCTTGACCATGATTTGACCATATATGCTAATCTCATCCTGATTTTTTTTCAATTCCACTTTCTCAAGAGAGCTAAGCAGTATCACTCTTCCTTCCTATACGGGATTTGGTGAGCTAATGATGTGGGTGTAGTTCAGTGGCCTGGTACAGAGCTGCAAAAATCAAAAGACCACCTGACTTCTAAACAGGTGATGTTAGTCATTGAACATCAGCATCAATAGGACTGGCTTAATTTGTACTTGCTTTTTATTGCTTTGTTGCAGCCGTGGGTGTGAGGTTGCATTGACTAGTGACTGTGCAGAGAATAGGGAAATAGGTCATACTTAAAGTTGCTGAGCCAAAGAAGCTTGTGGGTATCCAGAAAATTCTTATCTCTTAGCACAA
This sequence comes from Neodrepanis coruscans, assembly GCA_013400695.1. Taxonomy (NCBI): domain Eukaryota; kingdom Metazoa; phylum Chordata; class Aves; order Passeriformes; family Philepittidae; genus Neodrepanis; species Neodrepanis coruscans. Next base: position 22,674 of record VYZS01063035.1, read on the forward strand.
ACACACAGAAAATCCGATAGACTTTTCTGCTGTCACAGTGAGAGATGTGTGGAGCCACACATGTTTTCTGGGTTGCTTTTGTTTCATCTGTAACTCGTATCAAAGTCTGGAACAACTGGTAGCATAGTTGCTTAGTGTGCTTAGAGTTTGGCTATTTTTTGTTTGATTGCTGGCTTTTTGTAAATCTCAGATGGTTTCAGCCTTTGGGAAAGGATATTCTCATTTGGGCTGACACAAAGCAGTGTACGAGACAGTGAAGGAGAGCTTCAGTAGTTAAGTGTTCTATGTGTAGTGGATCTGAAAAAAATGACCATGAGATGAAGTTGAAAGTGTTACTAATTGGTGAGTAATGGTTTAGGAGTTTCTTGGTAAATATGTTTCTATGTTTCAAAATAGCTCCTTATGATGGCACTTCTTTAGACTTACTTGTCTAAACAGGTAAGTCAGAAAGGTCTCGCTATTTTCAGTATAAAACTTGAAGTGATAAGTGTGAGTTTGGGTGGTTTGGTGTGATAATAGAAGAGAACAGAATGATTTCTGGAAGGCACAAGGATATTACACTGTGAGCTTTGTAAGGTGCTATTTTTAATGATGTTGGCAGAAGGTTAGTTTGCATGATCCTACCTGTTCTTAATTTATGGAAAACGGTATTTCTGGTTCTCCTCATAAGGAAAAACCACGAGCTAAATTTAAACACCTGTATAATAAAAGGAACAAATTATCAACTTGTTTAGGTTTTCTCTTCCTGCTTGTTGTGCAAGTTCTGATACAGATGTGTTCATCCATATTAAATTGCAACATTAGTGTTACTATTTTAAAAGACTGGTTTTCTAATGTAACAGGGAAACCAAAATTTATTTTAGATGATGAAGGATATTCAGTGTGTTTCCTTCTGCCTTGCCCCTGAATTTAGTGAGGGGAAACTAGGGTCTAGCATACAAATTATAGTTGTGCTGTTCTTGTCCCTTCATACTTAAGCTACCCTGCTTGAGTTAAGTCTCCACTAGATTTTGTGTTCCCTTAGGCTATAATCTGAATTAGCAGAGAGGGAGAAAACAGTATAGCATGTTACTGACTTTTTCTTCAGATGGTAGAAGAAAAAGCAGCATGAAAAACCTGAGCTCATGGGAAATAATAATCTTTCAGAGGACCGGAGGAAGTTTGACCTGTATGTGATAGGCAGTTTGACTTGCTAAATGATTGATTGTGCAGAACAGAAGGAAGAGGTTGTGAACATGCCTGTCCATGTGAAACACTGCTTTTGAAGGCAATGTATGTTATTCTTATTACAACCTTTGGTGACCCAGAAGTTGGCAGAGAGGGAGAGGAACGTGCTGTCTGAGAGCTGTGCAGTAGTTTTCAAGTAAATTCTTCATCTAATAGCAGCTTTCAAACAGATCTCTTTGTATTTCTTTTTCATAATTTAGGTTTAGAAATACAGATNNAATATTGTATCAGGACGCCCCTTTGGAAGACAATCAGGAAGCCCTTACTAAACCTAAAGCAAGAATAAATAGTGATACATCCTTCTCCTTAGCCTCCACTTTTCCATCTTGGGCTGGTTACGATTTCTGAGATAAGGAGATCCATTAAAGAGACAGAGCAGTGCTGCAACACCACTGGTAGCCAAGTGGTAGGTATTTGCTTCTGTAGCCTCCCGGCAGGAGGATCAGGTTGACAGCACCTGCTGCTTTAGCCTCAGCACTTGGAATATCTTCTGAGGCGGTTTTGTCAGCACCTGTCCCACTNCTTTCAGAGGACCGGAGGAAGTTTGACCTGTATGTGATAGGCAGTTTGACTTGCTAAATGATTGATTGTGCAGAACAGAAGGAAGAGGTTGTGAACATGCCTGTCCATGTGAAACACTGCTTTTGAAGGCAATGTATGTTATTCTTATTACAACCTTTGGTGACCCAGAAGTTGGCAGAGAGGGAGAGGAACGTGCTGTCTGAGAGCTGTGCAGTAGTTTTCAAGTAAATTCTTCATCTAATAGCAGCTTTCAAACAGATCTCTTTGTATTTCTTTTTCATAATTTAGGTTTAGAAATACAGATTCCTGCATGTGTTTAAAACAAATTCCTCACTGCTTTTTCTGTAAACAGCAAAACTCTCTGACAGCCAGGGTACAATGTGAGCTACCAGTCCAAGTGGAGCTACAAGAAGAATAGCCACTTATTTTTATTTCTTCTTTCTCCTTTTACCACTGCCACTTTTAGAGAGGGAAGAAGTACATTTCTCCTTTTTCATCATCAAATTTGATGTATTGGGGGTTTCCATGCTTTCAGAGATTCTTAAGGTCTGTGTGTATTCTCTCAAGGTGCATTCTGAATCAAGGCCCTTTTATACNGTTACGATTTCTGAGATAAGGAGATCCATTAAAGAGACAGAGCAGTGCTGCAACACCACTGGTAGCCAAGTGGTAGGTATTTGCTTCTGTAGCCTCCCGGCAGGAGGATCAGGTTGACAGCACCTGCTGCTTTAGCCTCAGCACTTGGAATATCTTCTGAGGCGGTTTTGTCAGCACCTGTCCCACTTCTCATCTGCTGAGGCTCTCCTCTCTTCATTCCCCTGAGGCTCCTTCTTTAATAGAAGAGTGAGCATGATGGAAGAATCACCTGTTTTCTCTAGCAGTACTTTCAAGTAGAGATACACTCTGTTTGAGACATGCAGATACACCTGGGTTATGAAGGAAAGTCTGAAAATCATGGCTGTGATGTTTTCAGGTGTAACGAATCTACCCAAAAGGTTGCTGGAGGTTGCTTCTGTGCTTTGGTAGGCTTAGAGAAATTCTACATAAATAAATTCTGATTTGAAGAGGTTGTTCATAAGGAGAGAAAACCGACAAAGCTCTCACTAAACTCCTAACAGCTTGTTCAGTCAACTGCCTTTTACTTCCCTGGGCCAGCATTTGATTACTGTTGACTATTTGGATTTAAGAGTTACATTACATATGTATAAGTATACATATAATTTTTCCTACTAATGTTCCCATGACTTTGTAGAAACTGCTGTCTGATTAATTTCATTTTCATGTGTCTTGGAAATAAAAAAAGGTTTAATTAACAACATTGTAGCTTTTTATTTTTCAAGTATTGAGTGCAGTGTTGGTCACCACAATATAAGGAAGATATTAAGCTATTACTGTCCAAAGGAGGGCAACAAAGATGTTGAAGGGCCTTGAGGGGAAGATGTGTGAGGAGCAGCAGAGGTCATTTGGTCTTTTCAGGCTGGAGAAAAGGAGACTGAGGGGGGACCTTGTAACAGTCAACAACTTCCTTATGAGGGGAAGAGAAGATGAAGAGACACTGATCTCTTCTCTGTGGTGACCGGTGGCAGGACCTGAGGGAATGGCCTGAAGTTGTGCCAGGGAGGGTTTAGGTTGGCTATTAAAAAAGGGTTCTTCACCCAGAGGGTGGTTGAGCACTTGAACAGGCTCCCCAGGGAAGTGGTCACAACACCAAGGCTGAGCAAGTTCAAGAAGCATTTGGACAATACTCTCAGGCATTCTTGGGGATGGTTGTGTGCAGGGCTAAAGGTTGAACTCAGTGGTCCTTGTGGTCCCTTCCAACTCAACATGTCATGTGATTCTGTGAAATATGGTTGCATTGTAAACTCTTCCACAGGTGTCTTGGGATAGTCTAGCTCTTTAGCCATTAACATACTCTACAAAATAACTGCACAGCGGATTGCAGCCAGCCTGTCTTCTGTGACAGAAGTGTATTTGGCAAAGAGTTGTTCTTCCATGGTAAAGGAGGCAGCTGTCATTGCTGGCTTTTTCGTTATTGAGACTGACTGGGTCTGGTACATAAAAGTGCAGACATTAAAAATGCAGCAGAGGATTTGGCAGCTACATCTAGCAGGAAGTTTTTAAGTGTTCTGTGTGCTAAAATAACATGAGCAAAAATGCCTTGCTCTGTAAACTGTGAATGCTGTCCCTATGTCCAAAATATATAGCTTTGTTCTTTACATATTTCCTTCAAATGGGTACTTTCTGTGTCCAAAATGATTTTTACAAAGCTTTATCCTGTTGCTGTTCCAGACTACACTGGCACACATCATAGCCAACAGCAGCAAAAAGAATGGCACGAGGTTTGTGACACTGTCGGCCACAAGTGCCAAGACAAATGATGTTCGAGATGTCATCAGCCAAGCCCAGAATGAAAAAAGACTCTTCAAGAGAAAAACTATCCTCTTTATTGATGAGATCCATCGTTTCAATAAATCTCAGCAGGTATTGTTTTACACTGCTTTTTGAAAAAAGCTTTTGCCAGCATATCTGTAAGATTTCACACTTTGCCTTAAGATGATACCTTCCTTTGGGCTTTTGATTTCAATATTAATGTTTTTAGTAGCTGAATTAGGGAGAAATACAAAAAATAAATTCCTTAACTAACTTCCAACCAATGTTTAGTTATTATGATTCAAAGATTTAAATAAAAAGCTGAATTGCACTTACAGTTGGCTTACATGCCAGTCTTTACGTGATATTTTTCCAAAATTTTATTTCTGCAAAGTCAGATTAGTAGTGTTTGCTGCACACATCTTCATTTCAGCCTCCATCTGGGGGTGGCACTCTCTATTACCTTTAAAAAGGTCTGGAATGTGAAGGCGCCAAGGATATGTCTATTACTTTTGTCCCTTCTTCTCTGTGAGAAGGAAGTAAGGCGATAGCATGTACTTCAGGATAACTTGTTACTGCAGCCATCACTTGGGGTTTTTTTATTATTTTTTCTTTCCTAGGTATAAGGTTTTTTAAATTGTAATGTGGAAAGCTTGGATGGTGTACTGCTGTACTTGAACCATGCTGCAATCCTCCTGCAGTTTTCTGAGCCATCCTATAGAATTTTGTAGCCCTAAAGGTTGGTTTAAAGCATACTTAGGAGTAGCCTCACTATTCATTGTATTTGATAACGTAGTTTCATGATTCCTCATGTTGCCAAGCAGTAAACTAAAGTCACATAAATAAACTAAAAATTTGCAGATTGTTTTTACCCTGTTTCTTTTTCAGCTGGTAGGGTTATTCTCAGTTCAATCATTTGTTACTAAGGTGAACAGCCTGTAGCGTGTTGGTGCATGAAAATAAATCATTCACATATCTGTGCAGATGAACTGCCTTGTCAGTGTGGTTATTTCTCATGCCAACAGGGAACCCGAAGACTCACAAGACACAAAAAAAAAAAAGTAGCCTACTCACCTGGTATGTTTCAGGTTGTCATTGATCGAAATCAGCTTTTTCTGCTTCCCTCCCATCCTCAGGACACTTTCCTTCCTCACGTTGAGTGTGGGACAGTGACCCTGATAGGAGCGACCACAGAAAACCCTTCCTTCCAAGTCAACGCTGCTCTTCTGAGCCGATGCCGGGTGATCGTCCTGGAGAAGCTCTCAGTTGAAGCAATGGAGGCAATTCTGATGCGGGCTGTCAGGTCCTTAGGGGTCCAGGTTTTGGGCCAGGGCAACCAGCACAGCAGCTCTGCGACTGACAGCAGCAGTGAGAGCTCGGAGTGAGTACTTTATGGACTGCAGGGTGTTAACGCGCACAGCCCCAGGAGTTGACTGCCTGCCAGGGAGAGAATGAAGCAGTTGGGGGGTGGGAAGAGAAACCCTAGCCACTTCTGATAGTAAAGAAAAGAAGTGGCAGCATATGGCAGGGCCGGGTGTGACAGGAGAGAGAGAATTCAAAGCATTGGCTCTCTCCATCCAAAACATAATCTCACCGTCTGGATTAGAAGAGAATTTTATACTTGGATCTGTAGCTCCTGACTCACCCTCTCAGGATATTTAAATCCGTGCTGCTGCTGAGGATTTGTTGTGGAAGCCTGTAACTGTGTCTTTGTCATGTCCTAATGTGTGTTATTTCTTGTTACTGGTTATGAAAGATCGTGTTACTGTTCAGTAGTGGATGGGGTATCCCCTCTTAATTTATTTGGAAGTGCATGACAAAAGTTTGTGGTTTTCTGAGAATTTTTTTTTTTAATAAGATCAGGAAGGATGCTGCTGCTACTGTTCTTTAGTTGCAGGATTTGTGCTGTGCTATGTTTTATGGTGTACTGCAAGGAAAGGAAGCTGTTGCTATGAGATGTTGAGACTTTGTTTTTCTCTGCTCCTTAATGTCCAAGCCAGATAGAGTCACATTAAATACTTGAGAAAATTTTGGAAAAAACGGGGTCCAGATTTGTCCATAAGGGGTGTTACCTGCCTTCTAAAACAGAAGGCTGGCAAATAGAGTAATGCTTGGTACTGTAGTATTCACATGCATGCTATTACACTTCCTTCATGTTGGTTCTTGGCTACAGTCCTAGCAATTTACAGTGGATTGACATGGTGGTGATTGGCAGGCAGTCTGTATGAAATAAATGAGAGGGAATCCACTTGAACTTTATCACAGAATGTTAGCACTATGAATCACCAACCTGAATGCTGAGGTCAGGGCAGGTAAGGAAAGATACTTCTTTTTACCTTTTATGTTACCCTGCCTCATAGTTTACTCATTTGTATCTTTTACATGTTGTGAATGTGCATTTTAGAAGAGAAGGGAGTACTGCACGTCAGCTTTAATGTAATGGCACAGCTGTGGTTGTGCCTACACCCTGACTGGCGTTCAGAGACTTTCCTTTCTGTACAGGATAAAAGTAGAAGGCATAGTTTCAGCTGCAGTTGTTTGGGTTTGGGTTTCGCCAGACTCCTCATATCTGTAACCTTCCAATAGCTATGGATGATTTAAACAGCAGAGTTTAAACAAAGAGTTTTCATCAAACTGAAAGAATGTGTGCAGTCAGACTGTCAGACTAGCACAGTTTCAGTAATCTCCGTGGAGAGAGAGGGCCACACTCCAATGGCTTACGTGGGAGCCAAGCATTTAAAAATAAAACCAGGGTTTTGAATTGAGGAGAGTTTGTTGCAGTTTTGCATCGGATCTTGTCTTTTCTGACACTATCTGGTTCTGATCCACAGTTGCTACATACAGTTGCTGATGAGTTAGGTTTTTATAAGCCATCCTGTCCCTTACTGTGATTCTGTTTTTGGCCTCCTCATTAATTCCTTCTTCTTGCTTCACTGTCCATACCATTTCTGTTCCTTCATTTCCTCTCCACCTACTGCTGTGCAGGAGCAGCTGTCTCATATTTTACCTTTTGACCTCCCTGTTTCTATGAAGCAGAACTGTCATTAGATGCAGGCATAGAGGTAACTTTTCACAATGTCATGAGGAGTAAATAAAAGTCACCAATTACAATCGATTTGTTAGTTAACTGTGCTCAACTTTGTCCCAGAGTTAGAAAAGGAGCTGTAAGGAAGCATATCCCCAGATGATGAGGTATGCCCGCTTTGAAAATGCTGCAGATCTAGCCAGAAGGCACAAGAGATGTGTACACTGAATTTTGGGTTTCATTTTCCATGTGAGCCTCTTTTTCCAAGCCACAGCATGAAGCCACAGTATGAAATATTGCATGTGCTGCTTGGCCTCAGTTTATCAGATGTTTTTGGTATCACATCACTTTTCTGACATGATGGCTTACCTAAAAAAGGTTTTGAAGAAGAGAATGGTTCTTTGTGGTCTCTATTACCCTGAGGAATAAGGTGTGAGTGAATCTTGCTTATTCTCTACAGCCATCTTTTGGGCTCACCAAGAATGCAGCCATTGCTGATTGATTCAATGGGTTTCATCATCTGCATTCTACAAGGAAAATGTGCTCTACCCACGTGTGTTTCCTTAAATTTTCTTGGTGTCTTTTTCTTATTGTTCTTCCACCATTGCTGCAGGTTTCTCTTAAGGTTAGGTCACCTGGTTTCTCTTTCATTCCACTGTGGCCTTTTCTTGCTCTGAAGCTGAAACAAGTCTAGCAGGAGGTAGTTGTTGTCTCATAAAAGTTCTCATAAAAGTTCACGGCTCATAAAAGTTCTTTGACAGTTTTTATGTTAATTACTGTATTTTGTTAGGGTAAGATGTGTTTTGTGTTATATTTTCATCAGTGTTATTGCCATCAAACTATGCCTGTAAAGTCTGCAGTATATCAAGCTGAAAGACGGGGTAACAGGAAAGGAAGATACATAGTCACGATGAAGAAAAGTAAGAGTCAATGTTAAAGAAGCTTTAAATTGCTGCAACTATGCCTGTGCTTTCTGCAGTTTATGCTGTCTCAGTAGTAGCACAAACTGTTCCAGGTATACACTGGTAGTGTACACTGATACTGGTACTGTGTAAGTGATGGAGGAAATCAAATTCTTTTCTTAGCCTTTTATTTTTATCTTTCAAGTGCTGCCCTCAGAGTGGTACCTCTAATTGAAGTCAGACAGTAAACTGGATGGTGGATTAATGTGTTTGAAGTTAGCACAGAAGGCACACAGCTGAAGGAAATTAAAGGATCCCCAGTTTCCTGTTGGCAAGCCCAGACATCATGCCATTTATCTTGTTATTGGCTGTATCACAAGTTCTGAGACATTTTGAATTCACTGGCTTGTAAATCACAACACTGAAGATGGAATTCCCTTGGGTCTTCAGTGTTCAATACCCTTTTGAAAACTATTCCTTCCAATCCATCCAATTTCCTTTCAGGAAATGAGTTGCTGAGCTGAGGGGCATTGTTGGAAGACAATGGTATAAGGCAGTGAGCAATGCATAACAAACTTCAGTATTTCAGATGGAGAACGATATTTGCATGTAAAAATGTTGGATTCTGTCGAAGAGTTATGTACTGAAAATAATTGCACTGAGAAAGTAATAAAGTCCCGATTTATATGGGAAAGAAGCAACGGGTACTTAATCCCATGTTTTGCTTAGTTTTTTTTTAAATCTTCAATCATACATACCTTGCTTGAGGTTCCTAATGTTTACCCTCTGATACTCCTGACACTCCCTTGTCATTGGGTGAAACGCTGCGGTGGTGGGCGAGTTTTATAGGTAGTGCATCATACGCTTCATGTTTATTCTTGGCATTAATTGTCTTGAGAGTATGGAGATAGAGGAGTTGGAAGAAGGATTTATTGTCCTGCTATGGTAGTTTTCCATTCCTTGAGCTAGTCTGTCACCTTCAGCCCAGTGAGTGATGGATGCCAGCACGTCCCTTTGGCTTGTTTATGTTTTTGTCTCCAAGGATCATTGGTTACAAGGTACCAACATTGAACATTGGCCTACAGTCAGTGTTCAGTGTTAATTTTGGAGGTCGAATAAAATATGGGATTGCCCATCTGCAAGAGGATCAGGAGCTTGGAAAGAAGTCAGAAAGCATGAGAGTTATTCTGTCTTGCAGTTCTGGTGTGTGCAGAAGTTGGGTAAAGCAGAAAGGAGTAGAGCACTTGAGCTTCTGAAGACAGGGAGAGNGCATGTTATGCTATTGTTGTAGGCATGGACTTGATCAACCTAATACATAATACATTATTTGGATCAGAATTTCCATTACCAATATGCTGCAACTTGAATTTCACTATGGACGTGGACAAGACATTTGTTTCTGTCCAAGTTTTCCATACTTCCTTATCAATATTTGTTTCAATTTTTGTAATATAAATTGCTTGTGTTGAGTCAACAGGGCATCAACGAGTCCTATAGAGAAACAGCAGAGACAGGAATACAACCCAGCTTTTTTTTGCAGCTGCTATACAGCAGATAAATGGCAAAAGATCCTTGAAGCTTCAGCTTTGTTTGGGACAGACTGTACTTAGTTTCCAAGTGTAGTACCTGCCTTTTAGTGCTTTCCATGCTTCTCTCCCAATTGCAGTCACTGAAAGCAGTTGTAGGTATTGATATGAGGAGGCCTCAAGAGCATGGTGTTCTCCTGCAAACAGCAGGCAAAGAACTCAGTCCTTGCAGGTGAAACCTTCTCTCCAGTATACCCTGCTGGTGTATCTGAAGTGTTTGCCCAATGTGCAGTATATTTGGGTTTGTTCCCTATTGATGGAGGTATTAGCAGCAGGATATCTGTATGTAGTGCCTGCCTTATTTTTTAAGAAAATAAGGTTTGCTTTCCTTGCTGGCTTTTTTCATTGCATATGAAAAATCTGGTGCCTGTTTACATTTCCGAGGGGTCACCATTTCTCCCTTATTTTCAAGGAATTTGATGCCTGAGATAATTGACTGAATAAGTCCCTGTGCTGTGGTTTTCTTCTACTTCCTCATTCAAACAAGAAGATGGTGTTTGAAACACC
>VYZS01063036.1:4317-19198 GCA_013400695.1 Neodrepanis coruscans
GAACCTGAGAAGGTGTTCTAATGATTTCATACTTAAAACCACACTCTGAATTAGAAAATTGAGGTTTCTTCATTAAATAACAATCTCAATTTCTGTATTCTCCATGTAAGATTCTTTTTGATGTTTAGATTACTCTTTAGCTAAGAAAGTCAGTTTGCCTAAGAAGATATTTATGTCATCTGAGTTACCAGTATACCTTAAAATTGCACAATGAAAGAATGCTCTGCAAAGACTTCTACTGGAAGGAAGAACAGTAAGTAGGGAGGAGGAAAGAGAGTGAAGGAAGCAGATCTGTAATTAGCATTTGTGAAATCAAGGGTGTTGGGTTTTTCCTCCCCTCTCCCCCTTTATAATCATATATACACAAAAATTGACAAGAGAAGCTCCCAGACCAGGATTAAAAGTGGATGTAAATAACTGGTTTAGCTTGGGATCAAAAGCTGCTGTTTTCCAGTGTTTACAAACACCTTTCAGCTCTTTAACCTAATTTGTTAAGAATTACAGAATCAACTAGATTGGAAAAGACCTCTGAGATCATTGAGTCCAACTTTTGACTTGATGTCCAAACACCACCTTTTCAACTAGACCATGGCACGTCCAGTCTCTTCTTCTTAAATACCTCCAGGAACAGTGACTTCACTATCTCCCTGGGCAGCACATTCTGAAGTCCAATCGCTCTTTCTGTAAAGAGCTTCTTCCTAATGTCTAATCTTAACCTCCCCTGGTACAGCCTAAGACTGTGCCCTCTTGTCCTACTGCTGGTTACCTTGGAGAAGAGACCGATACTCACCTGTCTACAATCTCCTTGATAAAGTCTCCCCTGAGCCATCTCTTCTCCAGGCTAAACAGCCCCAGCTCCCTCAGCCGCTGCTCATAGGACTTATGCTGCAGCCCCTTCACCATCCTTATTATCCTCTCCAGTACCTCAATATTCTTCCTAAATTGAGGGGCCCAGAACTGGACACAGCACTCGAGGTGTGGCCTCACCAGTGCTGAGCACAAGGGAAGAATTACTTCCCTAGTCCTGCTGACTACACTATTCCTTCTACAGGCCAGGATGCTATTGGCTTTCTTGACCACCTGGGCACACTGCTGGCTCATGTTTAGCTTCCTGTCAACCAGTACCTCAGGTCCCTTCTGCCTGGCCTCTCTCCAACAACTCTGTCCCCAGCCTGTAGTGCTGCATGCGGTTGTTGTGGCCAAAGTGCAGGATCTGGCACTTGGTCTTGTCGTACCTCATGCCATTGGATTAGGCTCATCTGTCCAGCCTGTCCAAGTCTCTCTCTCCAGAGCCCTCCTACACTCCAGCAGATTGAGATTCTCCCCCAGCTTGGTGTGAATTTGGAAATTTGTTAATGGCAGACTCAAAGAAAAGCAGACGTAATTGATCTGAAAATACAGGTTGAAATATCTTCCAGATTGCCAGCAGGATCTAACTGTCAGTTTGCAAATGCACTGATTGCATATGTAGAGAAGTGTTATATTCTGCCAAATATACCCAAACCTATAAAATTGATTTTTTAATGTAAAAAATTAATGCTTTTCCCTTTGAGATAGTGTCATCAAATACCATCGAAGGTGGCTGTAATTTTAGTCATTGTTGTATTTATCAGAAATTTGTTTTTCAAAATAGCTGATTTTCATCTCAGTTTTAGACATACGTTAATTTATTTGCTTCTTTCCTGTTGAAAAGTGTGATATAAGAGTCTCTCACTGAAAGGGTTTGGCATTGGCCCAAACCAAAACAGGCTCGTCTTCTTGCATGGGATTAGTTTCCTTAATAGGGCTAGAACTTAGAATCATTAAATAAGGCAATGAGAAAACTTCCCTTCATATAACAGAAACTATTAAAAAGCCTATGGGTGGTAACATGACAATGTTCAAAATGAAATTAATATTAAAACTAATAAAACTCCGAGGGCAAAATCATCATGAAGGTAGAAAAAAAAAATCAAGTAATGGATATATGAGAATGGAAGAAACACAAAAACATTGTTAAGTTTGGGCATAATTTGTTCTTTTTCTTCCAATGTATGCTGGAGGTGCCACATCGGATTAGTACAGTCTAGATGAGAGAAAATATATATGGGTTGACTGTGATTCAGAGCATTGGTCATGTAAGACAAATTTCATACAAAATTTTGTTGTAACTGAGGTACTTAGAGAGCCCTCAGGAAAAACTGGTACATCATGAAGATAAACAGTAAAAAGCATTTTTCCCAAAATATTTCAAAGGATAATGAAGGAACTGTGCTTATTCATCTATTAAATTTCAGGAAAAAATCAAATCATATTTTTGAAGATCAGACTTGGGAAACTTATGAGAAAAATGTAGAACTGACACTAGATTTATTACTTTTAGAATGTACTAATTTTTTGCACTGAAATGTTTTTTACTTACTATCAAAGGTGGAACACCTTCAATAAAATGAATGGAGAAATGTCCTAAACTAGTGTCCTCAAGCATGCCCGTTTAATCTTTTATCTTACATTCCATTAACATTTATGAATGTAGTCAACCATCCTCATTTTTGCTAAGCCAGATCAAATTTTCTGCACATTTCTCCTGAAACAATACTTTCTTATTGAAACTGACAGTGTGGTGAGTTAACATACTCTTCTTCCCCAGACTTCTGGAACCTAGAGTCAACACCAGATACTGAATCACAAAATCACAGAATAGCTAAATTTGAAAGGCACCTTTGGAGAATCTCTAGTCCAAAACCTTGCTCATAGGAGGGTCACCTAGACTAAGTTCCACAAGGCTCTGTACAGCAATATTTTGAGTATCTCCAATGATGGAGATTTTACAATCTCTCTGGGCAAACTGGTCCACTATTTTAACACCCTGATAATACATATATTTAAATAGAAAATTGATTGATGTTCATTACCTCCGCTCCTTTTACGGGACACCACTGAGACATATTCTTTCTGACATATTCTGAGATGTATTCTTTCCTCCTCCCACGAAGTATTTAACCACATTGATAAAAACACCCTGAGCCTTCACTTCATTAGGCTGAACACTCTGAGCTCTCTCAGCATCTCTTCAGATGAAAAATACTCCAGTACCTTACCATCTTCCTCGTGCTTCTTTAAACTAACTCCAGAGTGTCAGGGTGAAGTCAGCATTGCATACCACTCTCCAGATATTATCTCAACAGTTCTGCGTAGATGGGAAGAACTACCTACCTCTACCTGCTGTCGACACTCTGCTAACGAAGCCCAGGAGACTGTTGGTCTTTCCTGTGAGGACATACTGCTGGCTGATGCTTGTCTTCATGCCCACAAGGATTCCTAGGCCCTCTTCTGCAAAGCTGTTTTCCAACCAGTCACCTATCATCCTATACAGGTGCACTGGGTTATTTCTACCTAGATGCAGCCGGTTAGTTCCATTCTCTGGACTTGCTGACACTCATATTGTCCCATTTCTCCAACCTGTCAAGGTCCCTCTGAATGACAGCATAACTTTCTGATCTGTCAATCAATTCTCCCAATTTTATATCATCTGCAAACTTGCTGAGGACACAGTCTTCCTCAAGTAATTAATGAAAATACTGTATTGACACCAGTGTTAATCTCAGAGATACACCATTACAGACTGGCCCACAGCTAGACTGTATTACTCATCACAATTGTTTGATTGTAGCAGTTCAGTTTCTTTTCAATTGACGCTTATCTAACTGATATTTCATCCATTTATATCTGACAATGTTATGGGACACCTTGTGGAAAGCCTTGTTGAAGCCAGCATAAACAATAATCACTGCATTTTCCTTATCTGATGAGCTAGCTACTTCATAAATCATGGAATCGTAAGATAGTTTGGGTTGGAAAGGAACTCAAAGATCATCTAGTTCCAATCCCTTTGCCATGAACAGGAACATCTTCCAGTAAACCAGGTTACTCAAAGCACCATCCAACATGCCCTTGAACACTTCCAGGGATGGGATATTCACCGCTTCTCTGGACAACCTGATCTAGTGCTTCACCACCCTCACGGTAAAGAATTTTTTCCTTTTACCTACTCTTAGTTTAAAGCCATTTCCTTTTGTCCTATTGCTACATGCCCTTCCAAAAAGCCCTGTTGGCCACGCTTCTTTTGATGCAGCCCAGGACACAGTTGACTTTCTGAGCTGTGAACACACATTGTTGGGTCAAGTTCAGCCTCTTATCCACCAACACCCTCAAGTCCTTTTCAAGAGAGCTGCTGCCAACTTGTACATCCCCCAGTTGGTATTGATATCAGGGGTTGCCCTGGCCCAGGTGGAGCATCTTACACTTGAGAACTCCACGAGATTCTCATGGGCTCACTTCTCAAGCTTGTCCATCCCTGCGGAGGGCATCCTGTCCTTCAGGTGTGTCACCTGCACCACTCAGCTTAGTGTCAACTACAAAGTTGCTGAGGGTGTACTTAAACCCTTTTCTACGTCATTAATGAAGATATTAAATAATATTGGTCCTAATACAGACCCCTGAGGGACACCACTTGTCGCTGATGTTCACTGTGACTCTGAGCCCTTAACTACTACCCTCTGGATGTGATCATCTAATCAGTTCCTTATGCACCTAACAGTCCACCAATTGAGTCCATATCACTTCAATTTAGAGTGAAGGATGTTGTGAGGGCTTTATGAGAGTCCACAAAAATTACATCTGCAGCCCTTTCCTTGTCCACTGATGTAGTCACTCCATCACAGAAGGTCACTAGGTTAGTCAGGCAGGACTTGTCCTTAGTGAAGCTGTGCTGGCTGTCTCAAATTACCCTCCTGTTTTCCATGTACTTCCCTGCAGAAAGCCATTGTTTTAGTCAGGAATGAGATGCCTTCATAAATCCATGTCTGTCCTCTGTCACAAGGTCCACTGCACCGTTCAGGAGCAGGCCAACATCTTCCTTCAGCTACTGGTTCAGCTGCAGAAGCCTTTCTCATTAACCTTCACTCCATATTAACCTTCAATCCATCCCCAGATTCAATTCCAAATGGGCTTTAGTTCTCCTGACTCCAAACCTGCATGCTTGGAGAGAGCCTATATTCCTCTGGACCACTAGCTCTTAGTCCACCTCTTGTAAGTTACTTTTCATACTGAAATTTTTCTTTGAGGCTTGTTGTTCTGCCATGCTTGTTTCTTACCACCTTTGCTTGATTTCCTGCTCATTAGGATGGAACATCCTGTTCAGATCCTAGAAAATCAGACAGCTTTCCAGGATAATCTCTCATGAGATTATTGGAAGAAGAGTCCTGAATGGGCTAAATTATGCTTTCCTCAAATCCAAGGCTGTGATCCTTCTGTTTGTTATTTTTACCCCTGAACCCCACTATCTCACAGTCACTACAGCCCAGAGTGCTCCCAGATTTCATGTGTAAGGCCAGTTCACCCTGGTTTGTAAATATTAGGTCCAGCAAAAGATTTTGTATTTTTTGGTCCTTGATCATCCATCTCAGGAAATTATCAGCAGCACTCCTGGCGCATAAAATTAGTTCAATCTTATCTCTGAACGGATTTTGTCTTGCAGTTATTTTTGAGCAGCAATGAAATTTCATTTGGCTTCAACACTTCTAACTGTGGATTCTCAGAGATAGAATTCAGTTCAAGATAAGGAGAGAAACGGAGGTGTCTACCCTTAAGTATCTAATTTGGGAACAAGTCCATTGCTGTGTATATTTCATTTAATGTATGCAGTATGTTTCCATAGCCTATGACAATATTTTATACATCTAGAATATAGGAAGACTTCCATATGTAAGCATCTACATTTAGACTTCCTAATCTCAAACTCATTTCAGACAAGATATGAACTCCCACTGTGCCTTTTGCCTCAACTAACTTAACACAAGACCTTAGTTTATAGTTTAGGCCTTCTGTTGAATACAGCTGAGGAAAAAAGCCCAAATCTACAAGAATACCAAAAATCAATGAGGTTAAAAAGTAATGAAAGAAATAGATACATTCAAATGTATTAGAGGGCAGAATGATCAAACCCCCTTTACATTAGAAAATCAGGTTAATGGTTTTATGAAGTGAAGTTATTAATTAAGTGAATTATGGGTGCTTGTCCTGGTTTGGAACAATATTAGGTGTTAGCAATGGATGAGAGACACATAGAAAAGGCAACAATTTATTGAATGTATGGGGGAATGCGAGCATGGATGGGTGTAAGGATGTGGATATGAATATACTGATATAAACCTGTTGTTGAGGTGGTGAACCAAAGGGAAAGAAAAAAAATAAAACAGACAAAAACAACAACAAAAAAACCCACAATAATCAATGTCTTTGAAAACATAGTTGCCCCTTATGCCCCCGGTAGTCACAATGTGGTGTGGTGCAGGAGCCGTAATCACACCTTGGTAGCCCTTTTGGAGCATGGAGGTGCAGTTACTCTGTTCCCGCCGGCAGGGGGCGCTGTGTGTCCCTTGGAACACGGAGGGTGCGGTTACTCTGTAACAATGGGCAGAGGGTGCTGGGTTCGGAGGGGAAGAGCCCACGTGCGAGCAGGGAAGGGAAAATGGAGGATGCTAAACTCCCGGACAAAAGCCCCCGCAGTGGGAATGGGCTAGCAGCACCTCGTTCAGGGACTGAGAGGGAGGAGGGTGTCCTCCAGAAACACAGGAGAGGCTTAGAGGTGGGAGCACACGAACCAGAGCTTTGGTGAAGAAATGGCCGGGTTCCAGGGACTGCTGCTTCTGGGCGAAGCTGTTCTCGAGAGCTTCTCAGATGTAAAATTGTGTCCACTGACCTCAAGAGTCCACAAGGGAAGGATGGGAGCAGTGGGGGTCGTGCTGGTTCCTGAGCAAGCAGTGTTGAGAGCAGAGGCTCTGTCTCTTGCCACATGGCTGAGAAGAAAAGAGCACTGCTCCCACAGGTCTCTTACAATCCCAGTCCACTCCCAGAGATCCCTGTGTGGCCTCGGGAGTCTCCACCTTCTTTCCCAATTTACCCCCTTTGCCCCGAGGGGGCTGATGGGAAATCAAGGAAACGAAATATCTCTTGTACTCTGCCAGGCTGTCTCCAGCCCTCACTAATCTGAGGAGAGGAAAGGAGGTGTTTTGTTGTTTTTTTTTTGTCTTCTTCTTCTTCGGTCCCCCAAACCTCCACAGTGCTAAAAACAGATGGGAAAGAATTAATACAATTCTAAATAAGCAATTAAAAAACCCCAACAAAGTGACACAAGAGAAATTATAGAGAAAAGCTAAGCAATTTTTTTGGGGGTAAATCATGTGCACAAAAGCATGATGGCACTTTTCTGGATGTAGGAGAAAAAAAAAGAAAGAGAAGTAATCATAAGAATCATGAAAAGTGATCTACAATAAGTCTTTGGGGAGATTTGATTGTGGACTTCCAGTACCTAAAGGGAACCTACAAGAAACCTGAAGAGGGACCTTTTACGAGTGTAAATAAGGAGTTTGGACCCATGTGAGAACACTGTAAGAATTAAACACAAGTTTGGCAAAATGCAGAACAAGCAGTGAACAACTTTGCACCAAAAAACAAGAACTGTGAAATAAAATAATAAATTATTCACACAGCACAGCAAAAGTTACTATGTTTTTTTCCTCATTACAGTACATGAGTTGAACTTTCTGAAAGCTAGACTCCAAATTAGACAGCTGTTCGTAACACGTGGAGAGAGAACAAGTGTTTCCAATGGGAATCTCAGGAAAGCTCTCAGTGCACCTTTCTGAAGTGATGAACACTTCATTGCAGAGGAAAAAACATTACCTCCTTGCACGAACAGCGAATAGATAGGTATATAGTACCAATTTCACTGTGCTGGCAAATGGAAAAGTCTTGAAAAGACATAAAGGAAAGTCCTTATTGCATATGTATGTATTGAGTGAGTTTATGCGTATTTGTTGCATCTAGATGTAGACAATACTTCAGATACTTAAAACTAGCAGGAAAAAAATCATTGTAAGCTGGATAGTTTACAATGTGAGTTCAGTTTTCCTTGCATGAGAGACTGAGGAGAACAGAGAAATCGAGACAAATTATATTGCCTATTACTTCCTTCTCCATCATAATCCTTTGTTCTGTCTCTTTAGGCTGCATTATCTTTATTTTGGATCCTTTGTGTGCCTTTATTATAGTAAGTTCTCTGTCATTTTGTTCTAGTATTAGTCAATTTAACCATCAATCTGGACTGTCATCTGATGATGAGATTAAAGCTGTATTTTAACCTTCATTTCAGATTTATTGGAACTGAAATATTTTAGTATGAATTATGCCTAAATAATATATATAGATATTATATGCACATAAAATCTGTTGTTGTTTTCAGAATCAAGGTGGAAGACAGTTTTTGAGAGATAATTGTTGCTATTTATGGGGAATGGGTTCTCATTAAAAATAATGGTTAAATGGAGAAGGTAGTTCTTTCTTGAGAAAGCAATTTACATTTCTTTGCAAAGTGACACCTTTCAACAGCAATAAAAATCTAAATTCAAATTTGCTATATAATAGACCTCCTTCCTTATCAAACTTTTTTTAAATATAGAAACCAAATTTCTAAAAGTTTATTTCTGTTCAAGCTTGGCTTGCTTCCTAAAGTAAATATTTCCAGAACCTTAGAAGAAAATCCCTTCCAGCCATTCCATACATATAAGATAATGAAGTATATATTCCCATATAAATGCTAAATTCTGACTACCAGTTTATTGGTGAAATAGATCATTGAAATCCAGTTGAACTTTGCAAATTCCAACTAGGATATGTAAATGCTCCAAGGGTAAAAATAAAATAATTGAAAAACCCCACAAACCTGTGAAAAAAGGTAAAGAGGAGACCTCTCTCCCAGTAAATATGTTTTTTTTTTCTTCCATCTCAGACCTTGAGGTAAAAGTTATGATGCTTAGATAGTTTCATAAGGAAAAAAAATTAAAGTAGAAGTTTCAATGAGTCCAGGTGATGATGATATTGTGACAGTACCACTGCTGAAGGAAGTTTCTACTCCTCAGTGGTAGAGAAAATCTATCTGCAAGAGAATGGCAGCCATGCAGAATAACAGGCTAGATATTAAAAATAGGAAAAAAAAATCTAGGTGAAGTTTATTACCACTAAATTGCTAACTTTAAATAGGGATATTCTTGAAAGAAATAACACATTATGTCCTTGGTTGGATATATGAAGAAGGAACCACTTTTATGACTTATATCTCAGCAAAAGGTAAGAGAAAGATTTTCAGTCTAATGGATTTTCTATTTTAAATACAATTTTCATCTGATGCTATTTTTCAAATACTTTTTTAGATGATAATTTCAAATGGTGTATTCTGAATCAAACTGAGGGACAACTTCACAGAGACAGTAGCTGAAGAGATAATCTTTGTGCAGTTCTAAATATCAATTTCTATATTGACAATTCTTGGTATGTGGGATATAGAAGCCCTGTAAAGAATCACAATGTGGAAAGAAATAACCATTGATAAAGAGATCTTCTAATAAAGTGAATGTTTTTGCTGAAGCACTTGCCTTGAAAGTGTTAGGAGAACTACAAATATAAGCACTGCATTAAAAGAGTCTTGAAGAAAGTTTATATTAAACTTTTCCCTTTCCCATTCTTTAGGTATTAATTGAGTACCCATTTTTCATTATGTGATACTAGGATATTTTGCTTTTCTGTAGCTGTTTAACTCTTGATAAAACATCCTGTTTGGATGGTTTTAGGCTGTTATATTTATTTTTAAAAAAATAGAAAAAATGAAACAGCTAACAAAAATCATGAAAAATAGCTTACAAACTGACAGCAAGGTTCTTAACATAATGGAGTAAAAATAACTGAGTTAAGAAAAAAAAACCCTCTCCCAATTACAGCAGTCAGCCCTCCCTGCATGAGATTTACCTAGAGAACAGATCTTTTAGACCTAACAATTCTTTCTTTTCTATCTTTTTCAGTGTATGTGTTGCCTTCAAAACAGTTCTGCCCAAGAGAGATACAATTTTTATTTTAATTACAACTCACAAAAGAGAAAGCAACAGATGTATAAACATATTTTAAGTATTTATTAAATATCTGCTGAACTGTTATAGTCCTGTTGGCTCATTAGTGAAACCTCCATGGATTAACCACTGATTCCCAACACCTTCATCTACAAAGACACAGGAAATATTTGCATTCTCACCTTATGTACACTCATTATAATTTCTTTTATATGTTACTAATTATAAGCCTTTATATTTTTTTACTCTTTTCTTCTTGGTAAAGGTTCACAGAATTGCTGACTGTATTAAAAAACAAAAGGATCTATAAAAAGTCTACTGAATAAATATACCTAACTATTAAGTTCATTTTTAAACTGATCAAGGTTAAGAAGCCTCAACGAACAAGTAAAGCAAAAACAGGAAAGAAGGGGGAGGCAAGGGGTGAAGGAGAGAAAGTAGAAAAAAAGCACCTCCGTTCTTGGAAAATTAAGCGACTATGAAGATTTTTCTTTTAATTACAAGGATAGTTTTGACCTAGCACCATAAAAGTTTAGAATTTCCTGGAAGGATTTACTTCTTTTATATTATATCCCTGAATACAATTCAAGACTGAAAAACACTTAGAGATGATGATTTCTTAATATGCATAAATCAGGAATTATATACATAAACTTTTCAGATGGTACATTGCAAATTCCACT
Organism: Neodrepanis coruscans; assembly: GCA_013400695.1. Lineage (NCBI taxonomy): Eukaryota > Metazoa > Chordata > Aves > Passeriformes > Philepittidae > Neodrepanis > Neodrepanis coruscans. Next base: position 14,942 of record VYZS01063036.1, read on the forward strand.
GGACTCATGAGAGTTTGTATTAAAAGTGTGTGACTCTCAAAAGACAGAAATTTTTCCCATCCATTTTCCCCAGCATTCCACAGAACAGCCAAAGGTAATAAAAGAATTTAATCCATATTATAATAATCTCTTCCTGTGCTTGATATCAAGAGAAATTAGCAGCTTTATCCCTTAGCTTTCACCCAAATATTACAAGTAATCAACACATTTCCTGTTTCCCTCTACTGTTCCAGAGTTCCTTTCCATAGGTTAGTACTCGAACCATTGGTGCATGTCCATCCTGAAGAAAATCCTAGACAGGAATGACTGAGATAAATTGAGACAAAGAAGGATATTCCTCGTGATAAGCAGCAACTACACAAAGATTCTTTTACATTTGGATTTTTAATCTATAATGTAAAAGAAAACATTCATATCAAGTAAACATACTGAGCATGCAACAGTTTTCTAAATACATGAATTAAATTTAATTTAGGTGCTGGAAAAATATTCTCCCTGGTCTTCACTTTCTTTGCAAGAAGACTGAAAATATCTCTTGTTCATCTCAGCTCTGTGCATATGTTTATGATATACAAGGGCATTCCAAATGGTACTAGTTACCTTTATTCGGGTAAAAGAAACAAGTCTCGAGGATGGGATCACTTTTGAGATAGGACCATTACACTTAAAGTTTTATATATAGATATTAACATATGTTTGGGAGTCTAACCTTCACTGGAGATCAAATCTGTAGAGGTGATGTAGACTAAAGAGAAATGCAGAGGCCAACCTCCAGTTTTCTACTTGAATTAGTGGATACATCCTCTGGGCTACAATACCAACCAATTTTTAGTTATTTTTTTTTAATTTTTATTTTTGTTGTGAGTTTAGATACTTTGCTTATAAGTAGATGAACAGGTAGCTATGTGGTTTGTTTTTTTTAAAGAGAATAAACATAGCAGAGGTGATATTGTTAAAGCCTATGGGGAAAATATGCAAATATAGTTACACTTCTGTAATATGCAGGAATTTTAAAAAGTCAACATATAGAGGAACTCACAACGGATCATAAAAACAGTGTAATTTTGAATCCATGATTTTCAGAACTAAGTGGAGCTATGAATTACAATTCCCAAGCTCACCAACTAAACTGTTTTGCTGATCTCCTTCAAGGATTGAGAGATCTAGGTTGTAAGACTATTTTGTGAAAAATATTCTTGTAATGTTAACTGGGTATTTCTGTCCTTCATTGGTTGCCTGAGTTTCTTTTTGAGGGCTTTCTTTTTCGGTCCATGAAACTTTCAGAAGTGGATTAAAAGTGGATGACTGAAGTTGTTATACTTCCCACCTGTTGGAAAATTTCAGAGTTATAAGATTTTTGGAGGGCAATTAGCCCCCTGCACAACTCAGCTCTGCGGCCTGGCCTTTCTTGTGGGAAAATTATGCGATAACCCTGGAAGAAACCCTCCACACCCATCTTTCTGTATGCTTACACTGAGCATGCAATGGGCTGAAATCTGCTGCTGATTCAGGAGTGGATCAGACCAGTGTTATATTAGATGTGATAACAGTGTCTAGTAAAAGGTAGTGTAGGTGTTTTAGTTTAACCCCCAACAGCAATCAAGAACCACACAGCTTCTGTCTCACTACCCCACCAGCAGGATTGGGGAGAGAATCAGAAAGGTAAAATCTAGAAAACACATGGGTTGAAATAAAGACAGTTTGTTAGGGAAAGAAAAAGCCATGGACATAAGCAAAGCAAAAGAAGAAATTAAATTCAGTGTTTCCCATGTGCAAACAAGTGTTCAGCCATTCCCAGGAGAGCAGGACCCCATCACACATAATGGTGACTGGGGAAGACAAAACTCCAAACATCCCACCCTTCCTTCTTCTTCCTCCCACTTTATATACTAAGCATGATGCCATATGATATGGAATATCCCTTTGGTCAGTTTGGGTCATGTATCCTGGCTGTGTTTCCTCCCAGATTTCCATGCACCCCTCCCCAGCATCCAGACCAGAGTGACAGTACAGTCAGCAGAAAAGGTCGTGGCTCTGTGTAATCACTTCTCAGCAGTAACAAAAACATGGCTGTATTATCAACCCTGTGTTCAAATCTAAAACAGTCTCACACTAGCTACTGTAGAGAAATTGGATTGTACTGCAGACAAAATCATTCTAGTAGGACAAGTAAAAGTCTCAGAGTATCAGACTTCATTAATTTTATTCTATCATGTCTGCTGTATCTTTTCTTTCCTTTTGTCTTACTTCCAAAATACATGAATTCCGTTGAGTATATTTCCAACAGATTTCACTTTCATCTTATGAAATGCTTTTAGTTGGAGCTCTATTTAATACATTTTTATTTCTGTCCATAAGAAGTACTTTCTTTTTTCAAAGAAGCTTGGGAGACTCAACACCAAGTAAACAAACAACATATTCAAGTAGTTTTGCTCTATATATTCCTGGCCAAAAATAATTATAAAAAATCATATCACATAATTTTGCTTCATGATTTTAAGATACTTCAATACCATGGCTGATTTTTATTTTCCTAAAAGGCACCATCACAATGGTAGACAATCGTGGGATTAAAATCCAGGATTAGTGTCCCCAGATTTAAAAAAAATTACGAGGGGAGGTATCTATTCATTAAAAATAACAATAATAAACTACAATGTGAAGCAATATAAAATGCTAAAAATGCAAGGAATTTTGCACTACCGAATTTGATCGAAGTGTTACTTTCAAAGATCCACTGTTTCTTTTCAAAAATGTGGTCCATAAGAAAGCATCTCTGTCAAAGTTTGAGGAATAGCTGCATGTACTTTGCTTATTATATGTCAAAAATCTTTTATTTGCTAGTCACAGTTGTTGATTTTGCCTTATTTTGCTTGCAGGGCAGAATGATAAAGTAGGAAAGCAACTCAAATGTGGGCTGTTGGAGTGAATAAATATGTGAGACTATAAAAAAGTAACTTGAAATCAACATATTAAATAACAATATAACATAAGTGTACAGAGAAGAATGTGAGTCAGTCTCCATTGAATTCTAAGTAAGGGCTCCACTGACCAAAGAGAAAGGGGAATTAGATTCTGACTCATAAAGAAATAAAACTTGTGTTGAATGAGGAGAAATTATTAATTCCACAGAAAAGATAATTAAGAAGTCTAGAAACTGACATGAATCTATGTATGTAGTTGAATGGAAAATACAGGAAAGGACTTTAGAATGGCTACCCCTCTTTTAAATTCTGTCTTCTCTCCATTTTAGATGTTTAACTAGAGATATCACAAAACCACAGGGCTCATTAAACAACAAATTACTATCTCCTCCTGACTCTTATTTTTCTCTTCCCAAGATACATGGAAGAAGAATGCAAAGAAATTTTATGCAGTAAAAGTGTTCAAGCTTTCCTTTTTTTTTTTTCAGGGAGAAAAGCTCTGACATTGTGTATCTCATTTCTTCACAGAGGAATAGTTCAGTACTGGAACAACCTAATATCCAGTAAACCTGACTTCTGTGTCTACAAAAGGATCTTCATGGTGAGTCTAGTTACTTCAATTCATTTTGTCTGTGATATTTACAAAGTAAGAATTAAGGACATTATAAAGACCAGACTTTAAATTAATTCTCCCCAAAGAAAATGGGATAATACAATAAATCTGTGATTTTCCTACCAAAATATCATTTACCTCTGAGGTAATCACCTTATGTGCGGCGGTGAGGGAAACCCGCACAACCAATATGATTGATAAGCAGGTGTCATGGTTTTACCACAAATTTAGCGATTTTGGACAAGAGATTCTGAGAGAAGCCACAGACACACCCCAACATGAAGAAAACACACAAATATCACAGTTTATTTCGCACATACACACAACCCGACAAACAAAACAGAAAAATTAAGTTTCCCAGGGCCCGTGTTGGGATGAGGATGCTCTGGAAATAGTGCTGGTCTCTCTCTCTGACGCTCCCGGGGAGACGCCGGGGTAATTAGAGGGAGCACGCGGCCAGTCTGAGGATCCCAAGCAGCGCGAGCTTCTGCTCGGCTTTTACTGAAGAAAAACACTCAAGAAAGTTAGAAACCCTGAGCACCCCCTCCCTCCCCTTCCCGATACCCCCAGGAAGGGATTTAGTGCTGATGGAAGAAGAGAATGTGGTCTTTGGACCCCGGAGAATAGCTGCAGATAATCACCAGACCACCTGCCTCCCGGGGGAAAGGAAAGAAAGAAAAAAACCACAAAGGAAAAAAAAGGAAGAAACAACCCCCCTCC
>VYZS01063037.1:0-15730 GCA_013400695.1 Neodrepanis coruscans
TTTTATAAGAAAACAGAAAAGACACTGAACCCAGTGATCTCAAAACAAGCCAATTCCACAGGTTTTAAAATCAGGGTGTGAGCATGAAATGTTTTTAGTTTTTTCCAAAAAGCAGTACAAAATGATATGGAAACTCGAAAAGTCACATGAAAACACGTCCAGGAGTTTGGCACAGGCCTGGAGAGGAGCAGGGATTGTTCTGGACTCCAGCTGTGCAGACAGTGTGTGGTGGGAGCAGGACAGGGCACAGCCTCTACGTGTGGTTGTTGTTGAGGTTGCTCTTGTTGAAGAACCTCCGGGCCTCCACACTGCTCAGGGACACCGAGCACCGCGACGGGTTCTCCTTCCTGTACTCAATGCTCTCCATCACGGCCTCCTTGATCACCTGCAACACAGGCAACACCTCAGCAACAAACCCTCAGCAAAAGCCCCTGCTGCTCTCTGCAACTGGCACTCCCACTTTTAGCTCTGCTCCAGCATTGAGGAGTTTTAGGATGAAACACTGATTTTAATGTGGTTAATCAGGTCGCCGACGTGGAGCCACACAAAAAGACACAGCGTTTAAATGAGTGCCAAAAAAATTCAGAGGGGGCATTCAAAACATTGAGAAAATCCATATTTAAGGATATAGAAAATAAGTATTACATGAAGAATGATTAAACCCTCACTTTTGCTTGCTTTATCCTGATGTATCCTTTACTGTCCTGATAAACTCCCATATCTGAGCTTATCATTTACACTTGTCACTGTACAGATGTTGGGGTCACTAAGTTGGTCAACTACCAATAATTATTACTGAGTTAGTTGATGAAGAAATTTCTGGAGCTCTTTACAGAAAATTTCCATTTTTTTTCCACTTAGAAAATCAACACAATTAAAAAACTGAATATGAAATTCTGACCATGTCTCCACACAGCCCCCTTTGCTCTGTTATTCTGAATGGCTTGGGATGGTAAATGCCAAAAACAAGACAAGAAGCAAATGAGAAAGTCAGGTAAACACTGAAGCAGAGTCCTCCATGGAATATTTAGGGCTTTACTCACATCACCCACTCCCCCCATTTACAGTCCAGCCCCTTTACCCCCCCCACTACGTACATCTATGTTATTGAGGGTGTTGAACTCCATTAGGTCATGGACCCTCTTAAAAGCCTCGTTGGAATACTGGAAATTGAAGGTAGAGAAGGGTGTATCAGGATCATCAAAAATGTCAAAGTCAGCAAAATCCTTCTCTTCCTGTGTTTCTCTGGGAACACCTGCACAGAAGAAATACAGAAACACCATCTAAGTGTTGGGTGTGATCACTTCCAATCTCATCTTTTAATAACTCTGACAAATTCCCTAAGGACTGCAGAAGACTTTGGAGCTACTTGAGAGCCAAAAGATTTCTAGTGTGTCATTATAAAGGACCAGGGGGTTCAGCATCAGAAACAGAGCTCACCTGGAGCTTTGTACTTGCGGAAGTTGATGTTGGCCAAAACAAAATGGATGATGGTTGGACAGTCCTTCTCTGAAGAGGTGTCCTTTGGTTTGAAAACATAGCACTCCTTCATGCCCTCTCTGTCAAACACATTGGGGTCTATTTTGGGGAATGGCAGCTTGTTCATTTTAGCCCATTTTTCAGCGAGCAGAATTTCCTGAAAAGATACAAAAGATCCGGGTGTATAAAAACATCCACAGCAAAGTGAGGAGGTTTGGAGAGAGACACAGATCAAACTGTTGGTAGAAACAATTAATAAACTATTAAGTGCCCAGCACAGGAAGGACATGGAGCTGTTGGAGCGAGTCCAGAGGAGGCACCAAGATGATCCGAGGGATGGAGCAGCTCTGCCAGGAGGAAAGGTTGGGAGAATTGAATTGTTCAGCCTGGAGAAGGGAAGCTTTGGGTGGAACTAACTGTGGCCTTCCAGTGCCTGAGGGGACTACAGGAAAGAGAGAATATTTACAAGGGCCTGGAGTGACAGCACAAGGGGGAATGGCTTCAAACTGCCAGAGGGCAGGATTAGATGGGATATTGGGAAGGAATTGTTGAGTGTGGGGAGCCCCTGGCACAGGGTGCCCAGAGATGCTGTGGCTGCCCCATCCCTGGAAATGTCCAAGGCCAGAGTGGATGGGGCTTGGAGTAACCTGGGATAATGGAAGGTGTCCCTGCCCATGGCAGGGGTTGGAATGACAAGATCTTTAAGGTCTCTTCCAACCCAAACCATTCCATGACTCTGTGATTTGAAGGACTAATCAAATCCCTCTGCACAGATGAGCCAGCACAGCAAACTGAGCACCTCCTTCTGCCTCCCACTCTCCACCACCTGCATGATTCACAGGAAGGGAAGAGCTGGTCTGTCCAGGAAATTTTGGAGTGAATTTACAGAAGAAAGAGCATCCCTAATTCGACCTGCAAACAGAGTAGCAGTGCTATGGAAACAGAGCTCACAAACACACCAAGCCACACATTGTTGTGTTCAGAGTCACATCACGGCCCCAGCAGTGTTTAAAAGCACAGGGAGTGAAGGGCTCCAGAAAACAGGCCTTTTTTACACTCATGACAACACAGTAAACAAAATAATTTGCAAATAATGACTCAAAAGCATGTAATGAGGGTGTGTGACAGGGAGGAGAGGGAAAGTCAACAACCTTAACTTTGGTTCTGAATGAAATAGGACCCTTCTTAGGGCCACTGTTTTGGATACGCAGGAGATTAAAAAATAGTGAGTGCAGAATGCAAACCAAGAGTGGAGTCACTGAGCTCAGCTGGCTGATTTCCACAGCCAAGTACAACATTGGTGCTACCATGGATACAGACCCACTCTTGAAGTGGCATTTGCTCTTTGCAATGGAAGCAGAACCAATGGACAGAGCTGGGTCCTGTCCTTTCAACCATGAAGGCTCTGCCTCACTACACCTGAGTCTGTGCTGGATCCACCTCACTCATCTCATTACACACCTATTTGTGCCTCAGGAAAAATGGGCCATTCCCCTCAACAGTGGCTTCAGGAAAACCTAAGGCACTATTTAATTTTCCCCACTATTTTCTCTTGTGCCCAAGAATTTTTGGCCCTTTTGGAATTACAGTTGAGAGAAAAGCCTTCAGGATGATGCCACTTCCAGTCAATCTCTGCCTGTTCACCTAAACATCTGTCTGATGAAAACACTCAGTGTGGAGGGTGAGAGTAACAGGGATGACCATACACAGCCTTTTGCCCAGTCTCCACATGGGGAATGTTAAAAAAGGGAGGAAAAAGATTTTTCAGAGAAGATGGCAGTGCTGTGTCAGCAAATTCAGCTGCTGGGGAAAATACTCAGAACAAATATAGATATATTTTTATACAAATAGATTATGAAAGAAAAAAACTGGGATTCAGTTAATTAAGGGAAAATGAAGGACCTCAGCACTAGGAAGAGCGTTTCCAGTGCTTTCTTCTTCTCAGTAGTCTCAAGAGACTTAGAGATAAGAAATTACTCCTTTTTATTCTCCTGGAAAATTGTCTTTGCATTTGACAACACTGATCTCAAGCTCATTCTGCTACTGTTGTGATTTTCTAACATCACTTAGGGATTTTCTCCCTCAAGAGTAAAATGAAGGGAAAAAATACTCTGTTCTAATTGAAGTTTGTCTGTAAAGCAACAAGGAATGCCAGTCATTTTTCAAACAGAAATGTTTTCTGGGCTTCTTAAAAAAAAAAATTAAAAAGTGCACTTGGGCTTGAAAAAAATATTGTCTTTGTTTAAAGAATTGTAGAATAATGAATGTTGGAAAAGACTTCCAAGATCATCGAGTTCAACCTTCAATCAAGTCCCACCATTCCAACCAAACCATATTACAAAGTAAGAATGTCACAATAGTCTCTGAAGTGCTGGTCTGTCTGTATCAGCTCCCAAAGTGATTCCTTTGGGATCAGCTGGAGCTGAATGGATGCACAGGTTGTACAGACTGACAGCTGTGCTTTCCACACCTGCTACAGGAAACAGCCAGGTCATTTAATCCCTGTTTTTCTGCTGCTGTTCTGCTCTGGCCTGAATGGGTTTAAGAATTGTATTTAACCCAGTGCTGGGATTATCCCAGTGAGATGGAAATGAACAGTTATTTTCCAAAAGGTTGTTTATTTAGCAATACTGGAGTGACTGAGAGGATGCATTTCTGCAAGATGATGACATGAAAGCATTTACATCATCCAGAACAGCTGGACACAGTTAGAGCACCACTGCAAGGAAAAATAACTTCATTGTTTGATCCTGACATCAAACAGTAAAATTTCATAAAAACAACAAAGCTACTATTTCAAATTACTTCCAGGAGCATTCTTTGTGGCAGCTGTGCCATGTAAACCATGTAAACAGGAACTGGGGTATGGGGGCAATTCTGCCTTGACGTGGAAAGAAATATCCCAGTGTTGTAGATACAGCAGCACTTCCTGGGAGCATCAAATGTGTGAGCAACCCAACTGAGTCAAACCAAACTTCTTTTCCCCCAAAGAAGGGGAAGACCTGTCTTACTTTGAAAGGAGGGCTGGAGTCACTTGGCCTGGCTGAGAAATCGAAGGAGATGATGAGATCGACGCCTCTCTGGGGCCGTAAGATGAGTGGGTAGGGCAGGTTGAAAGTCAGCCCACTGTCCACAATGTGAATCTTCTTGCTCTTCACATCCAGGGGCTCGTAGATCCTCTCAAACTCATCAGGATCTGCATAAAACACAAATAAAACAGGGACACACAGGTTCACAAGTGAGGTTTTGATGGGTTTTCCAGTGTTTCCCAAAGTACTGGAGATTGCAAAGGCTTCAAAATGTACCAGACTAAATATACCATAAAGTCAAGTGTAATTTAAACTCTTAACAAATGGAGAATGAGGTGGAAAAGCCAGAGCTGGAAGGGCCCTCAGGAGGTCAAGTGCACAACAGCCCCGTCCCAAGGAACCCACAGAGGTGGCTCAAGGGAAACCAACAGAGACAAATAGCCAGGTTTGACCCCAACCTTTCCACCTTCACCCCATCACCCCTAACAAGGGAATAATACACTGAGGAACAGTTTATGGGATGTTTAGAGAGATTCCTAATGCACAGCTGGTGGCCCAGACTCCTTGCAGTGGTGCCCTGCAACAGGATGAGGAGCAATGGCCATAAAACAAAACAAGTTCTACCTCAACATGAGGAAGAACTTCTTTCCATGAGGGTGGCACAGAGCTGCCCAGGGAAGCTGTAGAGTCTCCCTCTCTGGAGACATCCCAAACTCACCTGGACACATTCCTGTCACCTGCTCCAGGTGACCTTGGCAGGGGGCTTGGGTTGGGTTGGATAATCTCCCTTCCAACACTAACGAATCTGTGATCCCCTCAGTGTCCTACAATCCCTGCCCAAACCTCTTCCCCCACATTCCCTCCCAATCCCTTGTCCTCCCCAGCTCTTCCCCAAACAAAACTGGCCTCACAAGCCCTGATGTGGCTCTGCTCTAGAGTGATGCTTGTCCACATCTCCTTCCATTAAACTGGGACTACCAAGACTTGCTTTCCAACCTCCACCAGGTCTGATAACCTCCCACTCACTACTCCACTGGGAATAAAAAGAAATAGTGACCCATACCCAGATCTGACACTGAAGCAGAATTCCCTGCAAGCCCCTCCCTGCCAGTGCTGTCAGGGTGGTACAAACCAGTCTCCACTCAAAGGCCAAACTAAGGGCTGAAGGAGATGATGTTTCCCCTCCAACCCCAATATTCCCTGGGTGCAGCTCAGGAAAAAGCAATCAATCTTTCCAAAGTGTCTTTGCACTTATATCCAAGTCTCTGGATATTACAAAATGAAAGTCCCTGATGCTACTAAACAACCCCTGCCCTACTTAGCTTTGCCCCTAACAGTCCTTTCTTGCTCTGGATGTTAAAGATTTGATTTTTGACTGCAAACTAATGCTCAAATCTGTAGAGGGCAGTGTGATCTAAGGAATGCTGGATAGGATAATATCGTTATTTCTGGTATAATTAAATAAATTTCCCAATACCTACTTATTTGCAACAGAAGCATTCTGAAAAAAAAAATAATAATGTGAAGAAAATCCATCAAAATAATTCAACTTTTAGTTCTTATCATTTTAGGATCCCTGAGAAAAAAATTACTGTTATGAGCAACAAAAATATATCTCAGAACAGATGCTGTCACTTTTTATTTCTGTTGTTTATTGGAGGACACTTTTAAAAGAAATGAGGCATCATTTTCCTACTGTTTGCCTTGATTTCTAATGGAGAGAACACTTTTAAATCATTTTCTGTTGCTAAAGGGCTCAGTGTGTTTATAGCCCTATTTGAGAAGTATTTCATGTTTGTGTTCAAAGTGTTTCTGCAAACACAAACTTCCTACCAAGGAGGCACTGAAGAACAAGGTGGTTCCTGCTGCTTACAAACTTCAGGACTCTAAGATCCAATTTATCACTGTAATTTGATGATATTTGAAATGAGAAGACATCATAATGTCATTAATCAATAGGTTGATTTTAGTAGTCATGGAATCATGGAATAGTTTGGGTTGGAAGAGTCCTTAAGTCATCTCATTCCATGGGCAGGGACACCTCCCACTGTCCCAGGTGGTTCCAACCTGGCCTTGGACACTCCCAGGGATGGGGCAGCCACAGCTTCTCTGGGCACCCTGTGCCAGGGCCTGCCCACCCTCACAGCCAGGAATTCCTTCCCAACATCCCATCTAAGGTCATCGATACCTTTATAATGACCACAGATTGCTTTCACTAGTTGAGATCCTCTGTAATTACAGGAGAAATTTAATTTACGGGTTTCTCTCTTTATTCTAATTCTTTTTAGAAGTATATTTCTCATTTTTGAACTGGGAAAAAAGTTCCAAAATGCACCTTGTGTTCATGTCACAGAGTCCAGAATTCAAAATGCCTTGGGGACAACCCAGTGTCACTTTAAGTCAATCCATCAAGGGCTGAATGGTGGCTCTGAGAGCTTGGGACATTATATTTTCAGCCCTTGATGAAAGATAAATCCCCATTATGAACAACAAACGGCAGACAGAGCAAAGGGGGATGTGGCACTTGGGGACGTGGGTTAGTGGTGAACATGGTGGTGGTGCTGGGCTTGATCTTGGAGACCTTTTCCAGCCTTAAAGAATCAGTGTTTACCAGCCCAGCATCCCTGTCTGCTTCCCAGGAATTAGATACATAAATAGATATTAAGAATTCTTTGGAAATAAAGGAAGAGATCGTGTTCTAGAGACCAAATTTGTCCCAGACAGCAGCTCCAGTGGAAATATGGGAGATGAAAAGGGCATTTGTGTCTGCTGTATCAGAGTTTCCATAAATCCTGAAATAAAGAAGCAGAGATTATGGGCTACTTTTCCCTTTTGTTACTCACTTGGCATTTTCTCAAGTAATTTGGTGTGTTGTAACACTGAGGAAAGAGAAAGAACAACTCTGAGCTCACAATGAAATCATTCAAGGGGTGTAAAGCTTTAAAGTACATTTCAGATGAAATAAGAAACTGCTCAGCGTAAGTAGAATCTATAGAAAAGCAAATCCAAGTGTTTTACTTCCAGCCTAAGCAGCTGGGATCTCTGCAGCCCCTAAATTCAGTCCTCAGTAATGACTGTAACATCAGGTCAGCCACAGTTCATCCTCTGCAGGAGCTCTGGGACAACTGGAGATGTAAAGTATTATTTATATCCTTTTGGATTCACTTATTTCTCCTTTGGAATGGCTGGTAATAAAGGCAAGGAAGTCCTAAAGCATTACAGACTTCTCCCTGTATTCAAGCTGACAGGTAAAGTGCCAGTGGTAGGAATAAATATGCAAAGCTTAAATGCATCCAGTGCCTTGGTAATAAAAGTATTTTAAATTTACACCAAGGTTTCCTTTCTATCTACTCCTCTGGGCTCCTCAGCACTTACATATATTAGGAAAATTCACAGCATTCAAATGTGAATACACTTATCACACTCCTGAATGATTAAATTTGATATTAACTCCTGAAACTTCAAGAGGTTTGTAACTATTCTTGAGTATAAAATTGCAGCTACTCACAGCTGTCAGGTTTGAGTTGTTACTTCAGGCTTAGGGGTGTGGGCTTGAGCTGACACTGAAAAACTACACTGCTGTCAAACTTTCCCCAGACATTAAGTCTCAGGCACTCAAAAGGAATTGTCCCAGAGGTGCAGGCTCATTCTGTCAAACCAGGATTTCATTTGCATTGAAATTAAACCCCAGGAAGTTGATTCCAAAGATTATCCACGTGTCTTAATTACACCAAATTCTCCACAACTGTCATTTTTTCCAACCATAAATTTCCTACCCACTTTCCTGCCTCTTTTACAACTCCTGTAAATATTAGGACTACGCAGTTGTAAACAGCTCTGAGATGATAAAAATATTTAGAAAGCAGAGTCCAGATGGAAATTACCATTCAGCCACTCCAAGGGATTTGTTACATTAACAAATCCACATCAGGGCTTGGCTGCACTTAAGCTTTTAAACGACATCTGGTATTTACTGTTGCATAATGAGCAGTTGGGACAATCTCCTTTCTCTGGGGAGGCTGAAGTGATGCCTGTTGTTACCAGGGATGGCTGGTGGAGCTGTGCTGCTGCACAAAACCATGGAAGGAACAGCACTTTCAGAGGGGTGGAATTCCTCAGTTGGATGGAACACAATTATGGAATGGTTTGGGTTCAAAAAGGAACCTTAAAGCCCATCTCATTCCAGCCCCTGCCTTGGGCAGGGACACCTTCCACTATATCTCAGGTTGCTCCAAGCCCTGGCCTTGGACACTTGCAGTGAACACAACAGTGCCAGAAGAATGCTGAGGAATTATTTGCTTTCACTGAGAGGAGGTCGGTGAATATTGCCCAAAGCAAAGCTTCAAAAGACTTTCAACTGCTTTTGCAAATTAGTATTTTCCTGACATCTTCCCTTCCATCCGTGTTCTTGCTTAAGCCAACATGAAATGTGGCTTTATCTGCACATCAGTCACACTGAAACATGAGTGGCTGCTCAGGTCCATTCACACAGGGAAGAACAGGAGCAGCAAAGGAAGGACCTATGAGCTGTTGGGAGGGTTTGGGTTGGATATTAGAAGAAGATTCTTCCCCCAGAGGGTGGTTGGGCACTGCCCAGGCTGCCCAGGGTTTGGTCACAGCCCCAAGGATGCCAGAGCTCCAGGAGGGTTGGGACAACAGGAACAGGGTGGGATTGTTGGGGTGTCCTGGGCAGAGCTAGGGATTGGACTCTGTGATCCCTCTGAGTCCCTTCCAGCTCAGGGTATTCTGTGATTCTACAAGAGAAGAAGAGTGTTGCCTGCAGAGGTTTTTCAGAAGACAAAAACCCCAGATGAGCTACAGAATTTTTGCTCTGTAGAAGAACAAGGCAAGGTTTTATTTCCAGCAGGCTTAACATCAATAAGAGACAAAGAACACCACAGAACACGCTTCAGAGAAGTCCAAGAGAATGAGACACTGGATGGAATGAAGGGCACCCTACACAAAAGCAGTTTGGCCACCCTGCCAGCAATTCCTGGCAAACCAAGAGCCACTGTCCCTCCAGAAGACACCGGCTGTGCCTCACCTTGTGCCAGAGCAGGAGGCAGCAGCCAGAAACCTCTGAGCCCTCCCAGTCACCCCCCAGCCTCTGCTGCTGGTCCATACTCAGAGCAATGTAAAGCTCCTGGTGGGATGTTCCTGGGAACTCACCGAGTCAGGGTTTGCCATAAATACTCAGCAACAGCTTTTCCATGAACTCACCCGCGACGGCGGCGTCCAGCTCGTCCTCCTCCAGCGACTCCTGGGTGAGCAGCTCTGCCAGAGGGGACAGTGGGTAGCAGCTGTTGAGGTTCAGCCCCAGCATGAAGTTGTGCACCTTCCCAGCACGGCCTTCCCTGGTGTTGAAGAGGGCACTGTCCCCCACCAGGGCCATGAGCATGCGCTGCACCCAGCTCTCCTGGCTGCTCTCCCGCAATTCCTGCCGGGCCTCGGCATTCTCCGTGCCTACACAGGGGAAGGACAACACCCAGGGGTGAGACACGTGGCTAAAGCCAAGATTTCTGGGGCTACTGAAGCAGAGGACATGTGGACATGAAGAGACTGTCAGAGCATTTCTTCAATGAGCTGTGGGCTCAGGGATGGAGCTTTGATCCGACAGATGAGTGGAGGGAATCCGCCCTCTCAGCTTCACAGACAAACTTCATGGCATTACAGTGGTGTGGATGTGCCCATCAGGAAAGGAGATTGGGAATGACCTGAGCCAGAATGAGTCTGGATGACCCAGAATGCAAACTCTCCTGGACTCAGGCCTGAGCTGCCAAGATCTTTATTCCATGTAGACCTAAATTCATCTGGATGTGCATTGACAGCCTTCTCCATCCTTTGCTGATTGCTAGAAACCCATTTTTCCCTCAGAAGGTATAAAAGAGAATGTTGTAGCATGGGAATTCTAAAATAGCTGGAAATATCCTTACAGTAAACTGCAGACTGCAATTAATATCTGGTATTAATTAACTAAACAGTACAATGAACATCCAGACTTTGATGTCCTGCAGTAAAAATCACCTGGATTCACTTGCATTCAAGTCAAAACTTGACTTTTTTGGGATAAGAGGGTAATTCAGGCTAAAACCTGATACTTGAAATCCAGCTTTTAAATGTGCCTCTTTAATCCAGGCTTTAAAGGGGCTGATTTTTATATAAGTAGGGAGAAAACAAGTATCACAAAGTGTGGAGGTCCAGGATCTGTAAAACAACACTCTGTGGAATTGAGAGGGATTGCCAAGTGTTTACAATCACAGATTTGTAGGTTGTTCACTATGGCTACAAACTATGAGAGAAATGGAGAGATTAAACAGGAAACCCACAAATAAACACAACATGTGGTATCCCCTACTATTTTACTCATAAGGGAAATTGAAGAAGTAATTCTTGAGCTCAACTACTGACAAAATTCACACTCTCATCACCCAGGATTTTCTTTTCTTCCTGTAGATCCTGAAATCACAAACAGCTGCCTTCCCGTCTTGGTTTTGGTTGTTAAAATATAACCAGGTTTTTTCCAGGTGAAAATCATTGTTGTCCCCAAAAAATACCATGAAATACAGAAAATATTTTAGGCTGAGACTCTGACTAAAGCCACAGAAATCCCCAGGTGGTTTAGTAGCTAATTTTCAACAGGATCTTTTCTTTCCACTGCCCGGCATTCCCTTCATGGTTAGGACTCTTCTGGGAACCTGGATTTGGGCACTGCTCTAAATATTGAGCCAAGCTCTAGGAATTTCCTGTCTCAGATGTCATTTGTAAAGGTGCTGTGAATGTTGGAAACACAAATTAAACCATTCTAAGGTCAATATTTGATCAAGAAACCCTGGGAAACAGCAGGTAGCATTGGTTTGCTGGGCTGGTGACAATTCCAACATGGCTCTGAGCTCAGCAGCTTTGCTGGAGATCTGGAGATCAATGGCTCAGCAAACCACGTTTTTATGGAATGTGGAATTGAAGAGCTCTGGGAAGCCCTGCTGGGATAACCCCAGCTCTGAAGATGTGTAGGATGATCCCCTTGAGGAGGAGGCACAAATTCAAGCCAAGGACTCCTGGGGTCTCCTGTGCCACATTTCTCTATTTTGCTGAGCCCCAGAAAAGCTGATGGAAAAAAAGGGTTTACGAAATGAAAATTGAGCATTTCCTTACCTTTTGGATGCTGTGATTCATCTTCACTGTCTGAGCTGTCATTGCTCACCAGGTGCTTTAGCCTAATATTTTCTGTGGAAAGAAATAGAAAATTCCTTCAAACTGCTGGGGTTTAACTCTCAGAACTTCACAACAGTCTGAGTCACAAAACCATCACATTCTTTATAATAAAAAATCCAGCTGAAGAGACTGTATCTGCTGTGGGCACTGGAATCTGAGCAGCAGATATTGGCTTTAGCCTGCAATTTTGGGGCTGAGAAAACAGAATTTAATCCTAAAACAGCACCTCCCACCCCCTCTGTACCAAATGTCAGACACACTGCATTCCCCTTGATTAAAATTTAGATGTTTTGCTTCTGTCCTCTCAAAAGTGAATTAGGAAGAAAATGTTAATTTCTGTTAATTACCTGTTATTTTTTTTTAAGAGGAATATGAATGGGTACCCTTAAAAATAGTGGGAGACCAGAAGCCAAGATGGTTCTGGATATTCTGTTGGAATCTGTGCGAAAAACTAAAGGCAGTGCAGATAAACAGCTAGAAAATACAATGGTTTGCACCTCTGCATATTGAGAGAAATAAAAGCAAAAATGAATTAACTTCTCTGGCATTTAAGAATGAAACCAAAATCACCATATTTGCCAGCAAAGGATCAGATACCAGCATGTTTGGGGTAAAATGGAACAATGGAACAATCCAGAGATGGGAAAGTTTAGGTGTATTTGACTAATCAAGAGATTGCGCAAGTAATATCAAGTCAACAAAAAAGGAGAGTGGATTTCTCTGAACTTCCTGAAAAAAAAAATGGATATATGTGATTTCAGTCTCTCAGAAACAAAAGGGAAAGGAAGAACAAAAGAACATTTCCCCCCCACCCCTCTCCTGCATCCACAGCAGGTCATCAATTAAAGTTAATTAATCCCACATTCTTAAATGACTCCCAGCAGTGCCATCCTTCCACAGAGGGAGAGTGCACTGAGCCTTGGTGGCAGTTGCTCTGCAAAGTGGAATTAGTTGCTAATTTGTTACTAATTGTTTGCAAATATTACCTAATTCTTCTTCCATGGTGGGACCTTTATTCTGAGAATTGGAGACACCAAGGACTCTGTTAAATAATATAGAAAATGCACTGCCCCAGACTCCTGGAAAAGGAAAACAAACAAGGAATGGAGGCTGGTAGCAGGAAAACAACATATTTTAAGAAACACAATTTCAGCAGTTGGTTGCTCTCTGAACACACCTCTGATATTGGAACTCAGAAACAAAACAAGAAATTATTTGGAATCTTCCCAATGTCTCCCAACAAACTGAGAACTCGTGTCTCACAGTTTGTGGGGCTGCATTTAAAATTGCCCTTGCCCTTGAATCACTGAAATTGATTTTGATTTTAAGTCTCTTTGTGTCACATACTCACCCATGAGGAAATGTAAGGGATTCTCCTTGTACTTTTTCACCACTGTCCCCATAAAAAACTTGCTTCCAAACAGATCAGGAGACATAAAAGTGCCATACTTGGCCATCCCAATCTCGTATGGGCTGAATTCCACCCAGTCTGCAAAACCAGAAGCAAAATTGCGCTGAGTCAGCAATCTCAGCCTGAACACAAATGGGGAGGAAAACACAGAAATTAATAAAATCTCTCCAAGCAAAGAAACTTCAGTGAAATGAGAAGCTGGAAGGCTGTGAAAAAAACAGAATTTTGATTTAAATGAAGAACAGGAATGTCTCAGCAGGGAAGGAAGTCTCACTCTCACTGGCTCTTATCACAATCAACCTCAGTGAAGAATATGAGGCTGTAAAACCAGAGGTATAAAAGTGGTGATCATGAGTGAGAAAAACACAAGGACATCTGGTTTCCATCTCATCATTCCCTGCCACGGGAAATGCAATGTGGGTCTGAGCTCCAACGTTCTTTTCCTTCACTGCAATTCTACCAAAAATGTGAAAATTAGAGACAAATGTGGCACAAAAGTTACTGACTGCCACAAAAATTGGGGAATATTCTCATAGAGGCATTTGGATTCCACCCAAATCTAAAAAGTTTCTGGTGAAATCCAAGATGAAGAGGCAAAGCTGAAAGGCAGCTGAGAAACTTAGGAATTCGAGCCTTGCCCAAAATATTTTTAAAAGTCTATTTAATTGAACAGAGAGCTGAAGAAAAATATGGAATGAAATGGAATTAAATGCTTTTTCTGATCCTGGCAGAAAATTCCAGATGTGCCTTATATTCTATTGATGCATTGGTTCTTTGAAAATGGAGTTTGGTTGACTTGGAAATCCTTCCAAAATCCAAACCCAAACTTAAATTCCAGTCCCCTCTTTAACCCTGGAGACCAGTATCGTCAGGGAATTTCTC
The DNA here is from genome assembly GCA_013400695.1 of Neodrepanis coruscans. Lineage (NCBI taxonomy): Eukaryota > Metazoa > Chordata > Aves > Passeriformes > Philepittidae > Neodrepanis > Neodrepanis coruscans. Next base: position 14,014 of record VYZS01063037.1, read on the forward strand.
ATCATTAAAGAAGTTGTCATAATTAACATTTAAAAACTGTAATTGTTTTCAGTTCTGGGTATGGCCACATCATCTGGGCTCAGAAATGCTCTTGGTGAGGGGAACAGGTAGAGCCTGGGGCATGAAAAAGATCTTGCAGCAGTTCAGGAAGAATGTAACCTGATGTAATTAATGCATTTCAATTTGGAACAACAGGGGAGGTCTCACCTACGACCACAATCAATGTTTCTGTTCAAAACTTACTGTATCTTTCCCATCAGGAAGAGCTGTTCAGTTCTAAGAGGAGGAAAAAAGCCTAAAACAGAAACAATGATAGAGATGAAAGCCCCCAGAAACTCAGGATGCACTGGCAAAGGCAACACCTTCTCCAGACCAAAGGAAGGCCTTTGGGTGCTTCTGGTCTTCTTAGGCAAAACTATTATTAACTAAAGATCATTTTGATGTTAAAACAGTGAATAAGTAACAGAAGTAAAAGAGATCAGGAAACAGAAGCTCATCTAAAACCAAAATACTTCCTTTTTCAAACAAAACCGGATCAGTTTCTCAAGTAGGAAAGTTAAAGACACATTTTCCCAGGAAAATTCAGCCTAATTTACACCTCATTTTCCACTACAACCAAAGTTTTGACAGCAACTGTTCCAAATAACTATTTTAGGAAATACAATGACCTGTAAACCATGGGCAAACCACTTGGCATTTCCCTTCTCAGGCCTGTAAATAACTATCCATAGACAGACACATCCTTATCTTTGTGTAGCATCTTGCACAACTGGACCCACTCTCAACTGAAGTTTCTAATGGGATTAAAATTTATGGATTAAACAGCAAAAGAGCTGCTGAGTTACCAACAGAACTTTATACTGGGCAAGAAGTTAAAAAAAGGAAATAGATGTAGTTTGTTGAATTTTAATCCTAGATTGATTCAGGTTGGTAAAGATCTTTAAAATCATCGAGTCTGACTCAATTTCATCATTCTTAAAAGAGGAATAATCCTGTAGGACTGAAGACAATTCTCTTTACCTGTTTGAATCACTAATGGTAAAGAGTTTTCCCTGCTGGAGATCCCAGATTCCTGTGCTAAACTCCTTCATTGGGAAGCAAGATTGTTTTCAACTGGTAGGAAATCAGTTCAACAGAGAGAGAAAAAAACTTGGCTGCCACTTCACATCTCCTAGAAGTCTAAAGGGGTTGTTATGGTGTCATACTTATTTTCAGGTTAAAAAAAAATGGTTCCAAAATGGTCTATGAATGAGTCTGCAAAGCCAAGAATGACAGAGAACTGAAAGGCTGTTGGCCCAAAATAAAGATTGCCTCAACACTGAGATTGGAAACCCACCTGCAAACATCAGCTCTGAGACATCTGGTTTCACGTGGAGACACGTGAAGAGGGGCAGAGCACACTGGGCATTGTTGGTTTTCTCTTTCATGTTGCTCAAAGTGGTGTCCATTCTCTGCAGGAAAAGAAAAGTCAGTTCCCAACAGGTTCTATAAAGGCCTGCTGGTATTTATATAGAGAGACGTCAGCATAGCTAGAATATTAGATATATAAATAATATATAATATATAATTAGTGTAATAGGAATGTAATAATATAGAAAATATTTAAATATAACAATATGACTGTATATTTTATATAATATATAAACATCTATTAATATATTTAATATTACTTAATGTAGATCAATATAGTTAATATTTAATATAATTTATCATTTTT
>VYZS01063037.1:17313-51747 GCA_013400695.1 Neodrepanis coruscans
AGGGGGGTCTCACCTGAGGGGGCAGAGGGGCACAATCCCCCCCTCCCCTGCTGTGGGACACAGGGGAATCTGGGCTGCAATATCCTGCTTTCCAGGATCTGGTGGCTTCCAGACCAAGCTGAAGCACAATAATCACAACCTGTGCAGAGAGTTCAGTGACTGGGAGGATACAGAAGAGGCTTATCGAGCAAATCTTGATTTTGTTACCGAGGAACAAGTTTAGTTTACTCCAAACAAACTTCAGACACACGTGCAGACCACCGTGGCTTGCACTTGGTTGGATTATGCAACACCAAGACTCAAGATAGGCTGTCCTAATCTACCAGAGGCTGATGTAATATTATTTACTCCGTGAGGTGGCTCAGGTACACATCCCTGAGACACACAGGGAGCCAGCCTGGCCCTGAGGTCACTGCCCAGCATTTATCTGGCAGCAGGATAAGCTCTGTCCCACTGATGATGCAAAAACTTGACTCATGAGTCCTGGCACGGGCTCCAAAGGTGAGCATTCACATCAGCTCCTGGGTACAACAAACACAGCAGCCACCTTCCACAGGAGCAGGGAAAGGGAGGTGCAGGACAGAGAAGAGAGCACAAGGTCGAAGAGAGATGGCAGAAGCACTCCAGGAGGTCCAGCATGGCTCCAAGGTTAGACATGCAGCTGAGGGAACAAGCAAAAACCTGCCTCTCCTGCCAGGAAAGGAATTCTCCACCCTTCAAGGAAAAAAAACAAAAGAGCATTATTCCCAAATAATGGACTGCATGGAAAAAAAAAAAAAAAAGAAAGAAAAAGGACAGGGAGTGCCAAAGTATCAATTTATTTATTCATCAAGCAAGGAAAGGCTGAAGAGATGACATCAGAAAGGAAAAGCAAATTTGTTCAATGTTTGCAATATCTGTTTCTGACTGAAGCAGTTCAGATAACCTCACTATTTTAACACAGGGTTTATAGGTTTACCTTTGATAAACCACGTGTTCACTCCTGGGTTTTCCCAAAAAGAGACCTCAGAGTCAGAGATCAGACAGTGAGGTCTGTTCAGAGTGTGGACTCCAAACCCTTCCCAAAAAACACAGCCCATGTTTCTCATATTGCATCATTCCACTGCTCTTCATCCAGGCAAATCATACCTTCTGCTTCAACATTCCATAGCCCAATCTGAATGAGAAACTCCAGTTCATAGACACTTCTGGCAGTTCAAACCTCCTGGGATTCTGAAAGCTTACCTCTAGTCTGAAACTGGGGAAGCAGCCTCCACACATGGAAAAATAAGTGACACAAAACCTCACCCAGGAACAGGACAGATCATCATCTCCTTCAGAGACTTTAACAACTTTGAGGTTAGAGTGTTCCTTCGAAGCAAAATTCACGTGCTTCCTTAGAGTTAAACCAGGGCATAAAACTCATCCCAGCCAGGGCTTTGTTCAGTCAAGTTCTGCTTCCCCTGAGTCAGACAGGGAGGATGACACTGTCCCCAACCTATCCAGGTAAGGATGGGTCAACACATTCCAGAGCTGGGCCACTCTCACTGCAAAGTGCTTTTCCTAATAGATAAACTCCTCCTTGTCCTTTCTCTGTGTGTCTCCAAAAAGAGTTTTATTTTCTTTACAGCTGCAGGTAAAGGTAAGATGTGTCCCCATCACTACCTTTGCCTTCTCCTTCAGACTAAATTAATTCAGCTGCCCCACTCATGTGCTCTCGTCCCTAATAGTCCTCCAATTGCCTCAGGGGTACTCTGATGGAATTAATCTAGTTTATCAACAGCTTTCTTGTACCAGGTGGCCCCAAACTGGATTCAGAGGCAGCTCCAGTTTTCCAACTGGTACAGTTCTGATAAATCGTTGAAACCTTGAAAAGCTCAACATTTAAGATGCAAAATCCTCTCCTGCAAACTGGTCCAGTGACACTGAAGTTTTAAAAAGTCTCTAACTTTTCACTGAATGAAAAAAATGTAATATTGATGACTTGAAACACTTAAGAAAATGTGGAGTGAATTTGTCAGATGCCTTTGGCTGACGACCTTGACACACCTTTGAAATGTGTTACATCACTTCAGAAACGTCAAAACAAATAGTTTCAATGTTGGTAATAAGATGTCTGTAATAAGTGTAATTTAGGGTGGTTTTTATAAGAGCCAAGAAGGCAAAAGGCAACAGGTTCATAGCACTGGGAGAAGAGAAACCCTTCCATTCAGGAGTGCTTGAGGGCAGACAATCCAAAGCATTGGTTCAAAGCATTCTGCTGCCTGCAAACCCTTTGCACACACTGACATCACTCAGACTTTCTCCTGTGGTTGCTGTTCCTGTTACTGGAAGCACTCCCTGAATCAGACACAAGGACATCATCCCTGCCTCATCAGAGCAGCCTGACTGAGGTACCTTGGAAGAGCCTCACTCCCATCTGACTAACAAATTATTTTAAAACCCAATATAATTTCCAAAATTAACAGTGACAGTAGGAGTGAGACAAGGCCATGCAGAGTGGGATGCTCTGCAGCATGGCACTCAGGTCCTAGACATTCCCAGTAAATCCATTAAGAAGGGGACTACTGAGTCTGAAATGGAGCTAAAGATCTTTCAGTGATTTTCAGAAGCTCTGAAAATCCCTCTCAATGCATGTTGGGTTGATTAAATCATCATCTTCAAATAACAGGGGTTTTTTTAAATTTTTTTTTAACATAGAACAACACACGAAGTATTTTGGATTTGTACCATCAGCTTAAATTCTTAATTTTTTGGTTCTCAAGATGAATGACTTACACAGTCCTAGTGTACACAATACTGGGGGTTGATACAGAAATGTGGCAGCATGTGTGGCTCCTCTTTCCATCCATTCCTGCTCTCAAAACTCTTAGGAAGATCACCTGGAACCTGAGACATCCTCACCTTTCAAGGCATTCTGAGACACCCCCACACTCCATAGAATCCTGGAATGGTTTGAGGTGGAAGAGTACTTAAAGCCCATCTCATTCCACCACCTTCCACCATCCCAGGTGGCTCCAGCCTGGCCTTGGGCACTCCCAGGGATGGGGCAGCCACAGCTTCTCTGGGCACCCTGTGCCAGGGCCTGCCCACCCTCACAGCCAACAATGCCTTCCTAATATTTAATTTAAACCTGCTGTCTTTCAGTGCTCTGCTGGTCCACTGTGCTGCAGAGAGCTGTGTCCATATGTCTTTTCCATACTGTTTAAAATTAATTGTAACCTTCCAAATAAGTCAACTCTCATGAAAGGTCATTCTCGAACTTCCTGAAGGAAAGCTGAAGCAAACCAAAATGCAAAGCCCTTACCAGGTGGATCCAGAGAGCCCAGCAATGTAAGTGGCACAGTCCAGAACCCCTGATTCATAAAGTGCTTTCATGACTCCAGCAAAGCCCACCATGGCACGAAATCCACCTCCTGAGCCCAGGATCGCTATCACTGGCACCTGCAGAGAGGAGAGGGACAGGGATCACCACATCACTGCTCACAGACACACACAAGTGCTAAATACACATTATACATCACAGAGGCATTGAATGTCCTGAGTTGGGAGGGACACACAGGGATCATCCAGTCCAAATCCCTGCACAGACACCCCAACAATCCCACCCTGTCCCTGTTGTCCAAACCCTCCTGGAGCTCTGGCAGCCTTGGGGCTGTGACCAAACCCTGGGGAGCCTGGGCAGTGCCCAACCTGAGCCTGCCCTGACACAAGTCCAGGCCATTCCTGGGTCCTGTCCCTGCTCACACAGAGCAGCCCCTCGGGATGAAGCTGCAGACCCTCTGCTCTGCTCCAGCTGCTCCTCCTATGGCCCCTCCAGACCCTTCACCATCTCCGTCTCCTTCCTTTGGACACTCTCCAACACCTTCAGATCCTTCTTATACTGTGGCACTCAAAAGTGCACAGAGTCCTTGATGGAGGCCACAGATGTTCACTCAGCATGTCCTTCACTCAGGTCCTGCTGCTTCCCTAAGAGCTGGAGCACTCTTGGACTGGAGCATGGGATGACAGCACTGCTGATGCCAAGCAAGGGGAGCCAGGATCAGCTGGTAGCACAGGAGGTTCTGCCAAGCAGGAAAACTCTGAGGGGTGCAGAGCAGACTTCCCTCTAGTTTCCTATTTATCTTGTCTCTATGGCTCAATAGCAACCAGGAGGTGCAAACACAGGCAGGGCAGAGAGACCCTGAGAGATGAGAGGTGCTTTGACCCTCTTGGAGCAAGGAGGATGGACACAGGGGGCCAAGGCTGCAGCCTGAGGACTTGACCTTCCCAGTGTGGAAGAGGAGTGGCTCAGGCAGAAGCCATCAGGCTCAGGTGGTGACAACAGTGAGACCCTTGGCTTCCTGAGCAGGAGGCCTTGTTTGCTGATGGAGGTGATCCATGGGAAAATGAAGAACCCACCTGACCACCAAAGCGGGAAGCACCTCCATGAACAGACTGGCCTCATTTACTGAGGAAGACTTGAGGCATCAGGATGAAAGCAGAGACACATTTTGAGAGCTTCTGAGTCATGATTGGAAAGGAAATTAATACTTGAGATGTGTGGTTGTTGGATTCAGACCATCAGCCAAGGGGATGAAGTGGGAAAGGCTTTCTCTAAAAACCAGGAGTCATCTCCTGGCCTGGCCGTGGCCCTCCCAAAGGGAGTGAAACACTGACCCTCATTATGTTCCTTTCTGCTCACAAAATAGACACAATCTCCAGTTCAGTTCACTTCCACAGATTTGTGGCACTGCTTCAGACCGTAAAATACAACCAACACATCTACAAACTGGGTGAATAAACCACATCAGCTCTCAGCATCAGTAAGCTGTTGCCCCCAAAATGCCCTTTAACTTACAATTCTAATTGTCTGGTATATGAAGAATTAAATATAAAAATATACCCAGAATTTCTTTAGAATGTCTGCCCTTCCTAGCCATAATCTAAAATAGGGAAGATATTAAATTTAGTTACTAAAGGAACTTTTTAGTTACAAGACCACAGGAATTTTTCAAGCAATTCCAACACCAGATTTAATCCAATTCATATCTTTGTCACAGAGCCGAAAGCAGTAAAAGTTATTCATCAGAAGCAGAAGAGAAACAAATAATATTTGGTCTAGGAGTAGAAAAACATATTTTGTAATAATAAAAACATCTGATGTTACTCCATGGCACAAGGACAGCCTCAAATTTACCACTACCTTGCAAAAACAGCTACAGGGTAACAGGAATTTATGTGGATCTGTACAAATCCTCACTACCAAGAGAAACACGAGCAGACAGGGTGACATCAAATTAAAAATTTATCTACAGGGGTTTATTTTATCATTTTTCTCTTCTTCAAGGCTGTTGCCTTCCACTGCACAGTCTCCCCAATTATCTAAAAAGAGGTAAAATCAACTAAGAATTCACTTGGTACCACCATCACATGTTTTGGCCTAAGCAAAGGGCCCATCTGGCTCCCAGTTTCCAACACCCAGAAGAATTTTCCACTGTTCAATGGGGATAAAGTAACAAGCTCTTGGTTGTTACTAAGCATTAAAAGAATTGCACAGCTGTGCAGAACACCCCTATCTGATCAAAGTGTTAATCTGTCAAAAATCTCACTGAAAGGCAATTTAAGGTGCCAATAGATGGGATTAATTGTAAGAAAAGACCCATGTGACTCCTGAGTTCCGTTCCTTTCTGCACACTCCAAGTCATCAAACTCCCTGTGAACAAGGAATTGTCAAGGAAATGACCATGAACAACGACCAAGGAAGTTGAGAGGCTTCTACTCCCCCAAACTGCTTATTCTTGTTGCAGTAGTGTTCTTTGATTACCTCCAGAAGTGTTAGTAAGAGAAACCACAGGTATTCCCTGGCATGATTCCCTGGCACCCATCAGGCAGCTCCAAAAGATAGCTATCTAGCCAAAAAATGACAAAGCACAGGGCAGGATTTAGGATATGCCTGTTTTGTTAGGCCAACACCCCAAGAGCACAGCAGCTGCTTTGAAGAGAAGAGCAGAGTTTTTAATCACACCTTTAATAATGTACCTTAGGCTTTGAAAGCTCTTCACAGCTACTGCCCACTTAACTTGAACAGACACATTCCAACAGGATGGAGACAGTGGTTTGCAGGTGCAAGCCTGGAAAAAGCATGTGGGAACACTTCCAAAGCACCACTGTGCAATCTGTTCACCAGTGAAGTGGCACGAGCACAAAGGGAAAATGTGAGTGTTCCTCAGGATGCAGAGAAACCCGTTATGGAGATGAGCAATGAATGCCCTGCAGAGTCACCAACATCCTGCCTGCAGATGCTGAATCCAGAGGCATTCTGGGCACCACAGCTTCCTGCACTGCACAGGGTGGATTTACTGAGGGGGACGGGGAGCAAAGAACCACCACGGAATTATTAAGGTTGGAAAAACACCTCTAAGAGTCCAATCACCAACCCAGCACCACCATGTTCACCTGTGTCCTCAAGTGCCACATCCATACATGTTTGGAGACCCTTTCCATGAAGAAATTTTTACCCCTATCTAAACTAAGGATCCTCTGGAACAGCTTGAGGCTGTTCCCTCTCCTCCTGTCCCTTGTTCCCTGGGAGCAGAGCCCGACCCACCCCCAGCTCCCCACTCCTGTCAGGGAGTTGGAGAGAATTCCAGGTGCCCCCTGAGCCTCCTTTTCTCCAGGCTGAGCCTCCCCAGTACCCCTGGGCTTTGCACAGTAAATAAAGCTTTTAAATGATGAAAAAAAACCAACAAAAACTGGAGAGAAGCATCTACTACACATATACACTCATTTATTTCAGCCAACTGACAACCAGCTGACTTCCAGCAATAAGTCAAGTGATGAAGGTTCAGAGTCCTTTCCTGCTTTGCAGAGGAAACAGGCAGGTTTGTTAAAGCAGCTTTTTAGCTCCAGTTCAGTTTCCAACATGTTTAAGGGCATGAAATGGTAAAATGTGCAATTAAATACACCAATCCTACAAGTTGCCCTCTAGGACAAATAGAGGGGGCAGTAGTAGCAGTCAGAGCACACAGGGCAAAAAACCAAGAAGCCATTTCATGACTGAAGAGGGGAGAAAAGAGAGGAAACCAAGGTGTCTACAATCCTCCATGGACATGCCCTGAGCCCCAAGTGCTTTGTACAGAACCAGCCCAACTGGGGCAGAGGTACTAAACCCATTCCAGCACACCAGCAAACTCACACCAGGAGGGGCAGTGACTCACATCAAAGCTGGGGGTGAGTCAACAGCAAAAAGGGAAATTGAATTCCAAAGTCTTGGAGGCAAAAGCCCAATGCTCTAATCCCTGGTCACACCACCACATTCCCTCAGCCATGGCTGAGCCCATTTTTGAAGCACCAGAACCATCCTTTTTCCTCTGGTTGGTCTGCACAGCACAATGCTGAGGGACACAAGCAGTTTTGAACAAAGCAGCTCAGATATCCCCAAACACACTGCACTGAACATTTTAACAGCCCTAAATGTTCTGTCAATATACCTGTATTGTTTTGGATCCAGGGGACAATGTACAGTGTGGACTAGCTGGGCACTGTACATGGAAACATCAAATCATGGAATGGGTTGGGTTGGAAGGGACCTTACAGCTCATCCAGTCCCACTCCTTGTCATGGGCAGGGACATCTTCCACTGCCCCAGGTGGCTCCAAGCCCTGTCCAAGCTGGCCTTGGACACTTCCAGGAGTGGGGCAGCCACAGCTTCTCTGGGCAAGCACCACCCTTACAGGGAGGAATTTCATCCCAGTATCCCATCTAACCCTTCCTTCCTTCAGCTTTATCATTGCATGCCCTTGTCTGCTCCACTCCAATCTCATCTCATGTGCTGGTTGCCTCATCACCAAACTGGGCAGGAAAATGGAAAGGATTTGGGAAACAGCATGTTTTAAGAAAAGCAAACCCTGAAAAAAGCATCTCAATCTTATCTTCCAGTAATCAAGCAAAGAAAGCTAAACCATGTTAAATCTTGTTTTGGGAATGAGTGGGACAGATGTTTTTATCCAAATGCCCTGGAAACACTGAACACAAGGTCTGGATACCTGTGGTGGAAAAAAAAAAGCCATAGGTCATGTAGATGATTATTAAAAAATTGTTCTGCAAATCCAGTCGTAGACAACTGTATGATTTCTTTAAGTGATTCTGGTATTTTTAGAAAATTGCTTGAAGCAACAAAACTTATAAAAATAAACTGAGCAATAACAAAGGTACAAGAAACCTCTTCTGAGTTTTCAGAATGTGCCTCAGGATTAAGTAAGGAAACTTGGAACTGTTCCCTTCCCCATGCAAGGATGTGTAATTAAACCAGAATTATTAAAGTCTCTCAGCATCCCTGCAAGGCACAAATGTAGCCACTCACTGATGAAGAAACTGGGGTGAACTTTGAGTGAGTGACTTGTTGGACTCACAATATGTCTCCTGACTTCATGTTAAGACTCCAAACATCCCATAAATCCTCCTGCTATCTTCCATCTGTAGCAATAAAACTAAAACCATAGATGAATTTGAACAAAAAAGGTTTTTTTTCATTGCTAGAAGCAGAAAAAAATTCTGACAAGTCAGCTTAGAAATACAGGCTTGGCATAGGAAAAATGGGAGCATCCCATCACCACAGTCCTTCCTGGGGGTGATGACCCTACAATTCCTGTCTGGGAAGACAATTTAACTGATAAAATTTCAGTATTTGAGACTGTGAAGGACACTAAGGGAAGATGCTTCCTCTTGGCTGGTACAGAACAGTGAGTCAATGAAAGCTGCAGCTTCTTAAATCATCAGAGACAAACTTCAAGATCCTAATCCAACAAAACAGGCTAAAGGAGGAGAGAAAGAATAAAATAATTTCTGAGCTGATTAAAATTAAACCAGCTCGTTTCCTGCCTAATCTTTGAGACAGGAAGGTCACAGAGCACAGGCTGGGTGCTGAGCCTGTAGGGGCACATTCTGTGCTGGAGGAGTGCCCAGAGCCATCCCAGCTCCTGCACCAGCAGATATTTCACACCCCCTAAAGGCAATCAGATGGCAATCTCCCCTCAGAGCCAACACCTTCAAAGAGCACGGAATTCAAAAGGGGAAAAGATAGAGGAGCTTGTTGAAGGTGCCAGTGCAAATGAATCATAGAGTCCCAGAATGGTTTGAGTTGGAAGGGACCTTAAAGATCATCCCATCCCACCCCCTGCCCTGGGCAGGGACACCTCCCACTGTCCCAGGTGGCTCCAACCTGGCCTTGGACACTCCCAGGGATGGGGCAGCCACAGCTTCTCTGGGCACCCTGTGCCAGAGCCTGCCCACCCTCAAAACCAGGAATTTCTTCCTAACATCCCATCTAAACTTTAATCAATAGATTTAAGCCCAGAAAAAAATTACTGTCCAGCCTAAATATTGTATGTTAACAGAGGAAAAGTTTTTTTTTTTGACTTCTATAACCTTTACATCAAACCCTTCTGTCTCACACTCCTCATTCATTCCTCTGAAAGGCAAATGCAGCATTCCAAGGGGGATGCTTATCCTGATGGGAACTCTCCACACTTACATCACGGGAAGTGGTCAAGTTTGTGCTGTTTTCCTCTCCTAGGAAGGATTTGATGCTGTGCATGATATTTTCCTTCCTCTGTTGCCGAAATTTCTTCTCCTCATCACACAGAGCCATGCTAAACCGGAGATCTGTCGAAGAGCTGGTTGGTAAGAGAGACAGGCTTTAACAAAAGGCAGCATTCCAAACAGAATTCACAATATCACCATGGGAAAGGAGGAGAAGGAGGCAGAAATTCCTTATTGACTTCAGTAAGATGAAAAAAAAAATGTGTTATTCATGTGACACAAGTGATTCTGCAGAGGGATGGATGCAAAGTACAATGGCACAGTGTGTCTTTAAAACATGGATTTTATCTAGAACTCATTCATGCAAATCATTAAAATACAGCAAGTGAATTCATCACTCAAATACAACTATAAATCTAAAGCACAAATGGGACTGATAGGCCACAGGAAAAACTCAACCTTTTTCTCCAGATTCTTCCCCACATTGTGGTCACAAAGATGGACACAAAGCTGTGTAAGGACCCCAAGGCTGTATTTAAATAAAGCTGCAAGTTCTGCTCCCACTTCCCATCTCAGGTATCCAGGCAGGATGAACAGCCTGTCCCCTCTTTGGACCAGTTAACCCCTCACTGAGCTCGTGTGCTTCCCCTCCCAGCAGCACTGCCCCTGGCAGAGGGGAATGGACAAACCCACCCTGCATCACCTCACTCAACTTTCCATACTTGGAACCAGAAAATCACAGCATAACCTGAGTGGGAAGGGAGCCACAGGGATCATCCAGTCCAAATCCCTGCCCAGGACACCCCAACAATCCCACCCTGTCCCAACCCTCCTGGAGCTCTGGCAGCCTTGGGGCTGTGCCCAAACCCTGGGGAGCCTGGGCAGTGCCCAACCACCCTCTGGGGGAAGAACCTTTGAGATCTAACCTAACCCTGCCCTGGCACAGCTCCAGCCATTCCAGGATCCTGTCCCTGCTCACACCAAGCAGAGAATGGTGCTGCCCCTCGGGATGAAGCTACAGACCCTGATTTACCCCTATTTACTAAGCTAAATTAACTATCAGCTTTATTATTAGCTTTACTATTTAGTAGGACAAGCCAGAAATGCATGTTTTGCCATGTTATGTAGCAGGCAGCATTTTTCCAGTGCTTCATGAAAAAAATACAACAGTGAAATGGATCCATTTAGGCTCAGATTCCTCAAACTTCTAAAAAACCTATGTAAAAAAATAATGGGATTAAGAAAAAGAGGGAAAAGACTTCCTAGAAGCAATGCTCCTTGAAGATATATCTGATAGAGTGAATCCACAATCTGCAGGCATATCAGAGAACAAGAGAGCAGATCCTTTAGTTTAACATATTCCAAAGTCTAATTGCAAGATGTAGCCAAGCCTCTTCTGTTTATTTAATATCAGAGATAAGAAATGCTTTGGGATGGTTTGGGGGTGGTCTCAAGGCCCACCCACAAAGGCATCTTTCCTAGTACAAAATGAGGAGCAGAAGTTATCCCTGAGGGATGCCTGTCAGTCTCCAGAGTCATTAAGGAAAGAGGTTGATGTTTACAGTGCTCTGTGCTGCTATTTATAGTTCCAGACCAAAAAAAATTACTCTCTAAATGTCTCGCTCTCAGAAATTTGCTTTTAGACTTAAAAGGTATTTTTCTGGTTGTGCTTCAATGGGATTTTTGATCTTTCACCTGGAGAGGAGAAGAAAGAGGGAGAAAATCAGCTGGAGAGGGAAAACCAAGGGAAAAATAAAAGTTGGCATGTGCTTAGTTTTACTCCTGGTGGAATCCTGGCCCTAAATCTTCACTTGTGTGTGGGATTCACATTAAATACACTTTAGGGCAGCTCTGAAAGGAGCAGCCCGATATGCTGAGAGTTAATGTGTGTTGCAAAGGATAAGCTGAACCTGAGGTCTGTGAATATTCAGGGTTTATTAGAGGAAAAGCCCTTTAGAGGAAAGCACTTGACACAAGCCAGGGTGAGAGATTCATACAGGGTGGCCTTGCTCACACCTATTAGTCCAGATAATGGTGATTAGCCCATGACAGAATTAAGGTGGGAAAATAAGCCTGGTTTAACATCTCACCTGACAGCACTTGCTGTGTCAATGCTAAAACAAAGAATTTCCCCCCTCTATCCAATATGTGTTTAAGAAAATCACACCAGGCACATGGTGGGATTCTTGGGATTGTCCTGTGCAGGGTCAGGAGTTACACTTTGATGATCCTGCTGGGCCCCTTCCAATTCTGGAGACTCTGTGACTCCATGGAAATTCTAATGAGCAGATGAAAATAAAAAATACCTTTGCTGCTGATAGGGTTCCACTAGGACATACTCACCATACTTCAAGAAACAATTCCAAAGTCATTTCTGTGACCTAAATAAAAAATATTTAAATATGGTTACACCACTTACAGAGTTAAAAAAAAACACAAGCACACCTGGAACATAATCTATTACCATCAGAATTTTTCTTTAAATCACTTTTTTTTTAAAGGGAGGATATTTCTGACATACATAAACGAGTTTCTTTGCTATGCATTTTTTTTTTAAAGCAGACAATGTGATTCCAAAATACACCACTAGCACTGAACACAGTGGAAAATGTTGCTCAGGTGCTGACTTTCATTCATCAGATCCCACTGTTTTGGCTTCCTTCCACTGATAATCCCTGACAGAGCTACTTTTCTTTGGCCTAAAGGGCTTTAATTCTCTTCACTCACTTGATTTCTCCTCCCTGCCACTGGCTTCCCAGTCCATTGAGCAAACTTCATGCCCAGCTCACCCCTGAAACCTGGATTTGTGAGGAATGACTGCTCAGTGTCCCACAGGAGCCTCCAAGTGTCTTTGCACACTCAAATATGTTTTAATTCTCACTTCGATTGCTTACAATTTTCTGAGAAATGCAATAAAGGTCACTCCATAATGATCTCAGTGGCAAACCAGGCAGAACTGGAGCATGGCTTGGTGTGCTCTGCCTTTCACACAGCACTTTCATGGCTTCTCTGCAGGCAAAAGGTTAAAAAAGTATTATTAAAGCACAGTTGCCTGTTAGGCACAGTCCAAGAGTAGGAGGCTGCTAAGAATGGAGAGGAACTTTCACCTCCTGAGCTCTGTCCTGTCCAACAGCCAACTCAGTGCAGCCTTGTAGGAGTGTAAAAAACTCAGAGGTCTCATTTCCCTCTCCTGTAGCTCCACATGGATTGTCCTCCTGGTTTGTGGTGTTTTATCACCCGAAACACAGCTACAACAGCCCCCACTGAACATGTGCATGACACTCATTCACAACAGAGAAGGATCTGAAGTGCTGCTTCTATTCCCACATCCCTGCACAAAGGGCAGGTACAGCCTGGAATTCCTCTCCTGAAATGGGACAGGGAAATGGGAGAAACAACAGGCAAAGGAATAACAAAGGGAGGACAGGAAGAAACAGAGTGAAGAGTCATTTGGGAACCCCTTCAAAGGCTGGGGAGCAATTACATTATTTCCACACCTGACATTACTAAGTTAGAAAACACTTCAGACACCACACAGTGATCCAATGCTTAAAATATATGTATGGAACAAACCCTTGGAGGGGAACATTCCAATGGGGAGATATCATTGCCATTTTCCATACGTTACACAGACTGCCCCAGAAATCTCAGGAACACAAATTCCATATCGATTGCATCCACTGGGTTCACTCCCTGTTCCCTCACTATTTCCTTATAAATTTCGGAGTGTATTTGGCTTTTTTGCACTGATTTTTAACCCCAAGCCTCTGCCAAGTTTGCTGAATGCTGATGGGAAGTTTAAGCCTACGTATAATGTGGCAAGGCCTTGTATTAATGAAATGTAAACCGTGTTTTCAGAATTTATTCATCAGCTTTTTGTCACTACCTCACCTCATGCCTGGCACACCCAGGACCTGCACTCAGCCCCCACTCTGGAAGTCCAAGAGTTACTGAAGCACTTAGTGAAATAAATATACAGAAACCTCAAAAAACACAGTAATTTTTAAAAGAGAAACAGAAGGAGGGTATCAAAATTCCAGCTAAATGCTAAACCTCAGCCAAACCAGAAATGCAGTGTTTGAAAGGGGCCCCTGCCCGTGGCAGGATGGAAATGGATGAGTTTTAGGGTTCCTGCCAACTCAAACTGTTCTGTGATTTTAACATGTTACATGTAACACTCAACATTCCACCCAGATTTGACACCAATTTCCAGGAGTTGTGTGCAGGCAGATGATCCCAGTTAAAGTGACTCCAGCTGGTTTGCAGACGTGCTTAAGGAGAATAATCCAATTACTGCACTGCTGCACATTAACCAGGGCTGTGTTACAACAAGCCACTTACAGAAAGTGAAACATGTAATAATAAAAGAATTTCTGACAGCTGGAAGCCACAGGAGGAGAAATGCACTGAGCAGCAAACCCTGAGTAACCTCTCACACCAACAAAGGCCACAAAACTAAACTGCAGCAAGAGGGGGAGAAACTGCTTTAGCACAAGAAGGTTTCAAACTGTGCTTTTCAAGAGGGTTCTCTGAGCAGGGACACACACAACAGAGGCAGTGCTTTGCTCAATTCTCCCCTCAGCAGGGCTGTAAGAAGATACATACAGTGTCTTCATGCTTTGTGTTTAATCAGAGGTGATAAGGAATGCTTAGAAAACTTCTGACCTTTCAGCCTCACACCAGGGATACCCCCTGTGTGCCCTCAAATATCCAGCTATTCCCTGGCTGACAGGCTGCCACTCTCACCCAGCATATTCCCTAATCCCTTCTGCAATTTATCAAACAGCTCTGTACTAAGCAAACACATCCATCCATAGTACTGGGGTACACTCATGGGATCAGAAATAATCTTGGAATGAACAGCAAGAGTCAAGGCAAGTGCTTTTCTTCTACTCCAAGGAAAATGTGGTGTATCCTGGTCTACACAACAGGTCAGGTGCTCTTTTAAGAGCCTCCCATCATGTTCAGAGCTGCACCAAGCAAGGCAAAGCCATGGATGTCCCAACTTACATCATTGAAAGTTAACAGGACCTCTTTCTTCTCTCCCAGTTTCAGAGAAGAGATGGGAAATGTGGATGTGCCAAGAGTCTCGTCCATAACGTAGTTGGCGTCCATGAGAGTAACCTAGAAAAGACAGCTGGATAGTCAACTCTACTTCAAGAAATCCCTTTTTCATTCCATACAGCCTATGGCTAAAGTAAAAAGAAAAAATTATATGGAAAAGGAAAGGGCCTTTATCCAACCCAGTCAATGCCCAGTGCCAGGAGTTCTTCTAAAACTCAGGGCACAGGTTCTTTTTAAACAGGACAAGCTCAGATATAGTGGAGGTGGCACCTCCAAGGCATTCAACTGCAGGAGATTATTTACAGGTTATTTACAGAGGGTTTTTCATCCGAGCACCTTTCTGTCAGTTAATCTCACCATCTGTCTAAGCAGGCATAATAATTCAAATTCTGCATGCAAAACACACAATTATTTCCAATTAGTAAAATTCCCTGTGGAGAAACTTGGGTAGTTCTCGGTGTGACAGGCCAAAAAGCAACTTCTCTGTGAAGATAAAATCCACACATCCCAGCCTTGTATGTACAGACCAGAATTCTCACAGCACTGCATTGCCAGTGTGTGCAGGATTCCAAATTACACCCAGCTTTTCTCTGTATCCAGCCAGATCTTCAAGTCTCTTCTCATACTTTCCATGTCAGAGCATACACCTTCCCAAATGTGATAATATCCAAAGATGTCTGTGGATTACACAGATACTATTCCATGCTTTTGCTCTAATCCATGTGGAACTAGGTCTAGCAGTCCTTTTTTTTCTCCCCAGTGGCTTCCATCCAAGTCCTCAAGATATTCAGAAGGAATTTTAACAGACTCTGTTAAATAAGAGTTCTTCAGACTCATTTGACTTAGGATTTTTTTCTCCACTTTGTGGAATTATATCTTCTGAAATACCATGTTTGTGGCTTGGACTGTACCTTTTGCATAAAACAAAAGGAATCAAGATACAGTCACTTGATGTTGCTACATCTGGGTTCAGCCTCTTCTCAGCTACAAAGAATCTTCTTCATCCTGTGCTACAGGCAACCCTTTGAAATGATGAAGTGGATTTTAGGACAGAACTTATTTTTTTAAAGGTATCTACGTCCTATTTCCTTGCAGAACTTTATTCTGCAATGTCTCAGCAGAATCTGACCCAGTCTTTCTGTGTCAGTAAAGCCAAGCAACGTCAATTCCTATTTTCTATTCCTCAGTTTACCATTTTGCTCAACTTCTGAAGATGTTGAGAGATGCTATAAACCACATCAATTATTTAGCCAGCTGTAGCTCCTGCAGATCCTCCAAAAAACACAGGATCTGCAAACAGACAGGTAAAACTCTCCCCAGAGATTGTCAGAAATTTACAAAAGTGAAATTGTAACAATTTTAATTCTCGTGCTGCCACAAAGGCAGTTCTTTTTTCCTGAGGCTTTTTCATGAGTCCAGAATCACTTCATTCCTTTCTAATTCCTGCTTTTGGCCTGACTTGCACTTAAAAAAGCAAAAATTATTAGATTTCAAACTTTTCTCAAGCTTCATGTGGCAAATTTGCACCTCTACAACCAAGAAAAACCTGGTAAGAATCAAGTCAGGTGACTGCTGTACCTCACCAGCTGTTCTGGGCAAATCTGCTTCCTGCAGAGCTGTGCTGAAGCATTGGGAATTCCCTGAGATTTTTTGTCTCTACTGCAGGATGCATAGGAGACTTCTCCTGACCCACTGAGCTGTCATGGGATTGCAGAGCCTACTCCTCTCCCCCAGGATCACAGGGAGCTTGTAGGAAGCACAGTTCCATTTTAGACCTGAGGGTTGATGGTCAGAAGATCAAGGCAAACCTTCCCAGGCTGCAGGCTCTGTCCCAGCTGGCCAGTTCAGACTGAGCTCCATGAGCTTGGCTCAGCAGACTGCACGTGCCAGGGCCATGCCCTGTGAAGAGCAGAGCTAACAAAGGATCTGAGATAACCTGAAATGCTTGCCATGCCCATTTATAAAACACTGACATGTCCCAATGTGTTGCACACAGCCCAGAAAGGTTGAACATCCTGAGTCTAAAGGGCGGCTCAGCCAAGAGGACACATGGAGCACTGGGTGGGCCCCCAGCCCTTGGCTCCAGGCATGCACAGCAGAACCAGACTCTGGCTTTCTGTCTCCTCAGGGAGAAGCAAGAAATGGGCTGAGACTTGACTTTAACCCCACCTATCCCCTGTCTGTAAGAGCTGAACCAGTGTAGGAAGCAGGAAGTGAACACTTGATGGCTGATGTGAGGAAGAGCAAGTCCTATCCCTCAGGAGCAATCCAAGAGGTGACTCACAGGAATATCTTACGACTCTCAAGGCTACTCCTTGAATAACTCAATTATACAACACCTCTTGCTTAGCACCACTAAAAGCAAACCCCAGCCTTTAATGCTTTAAACATAAGTATAATCCTGAGACAACAGATGGACAAGCCGCTCTTGTTTTACTCTTCCAGGCACTGTCCCCCCTTCCACCCTCACAGCTACAGCTCAGCCCTGGGCTTTACCTCCAGAACATTCTCTAGGTTGGGGTCCAAAATGAACTCAAAGGTCTCGTTCCACACGGGGTTCACGTCGTTGTTGAAATGTTTCGTCCTCTTCCTGCAGTCGGGGGCGCTTGGGATGAACAGCTCCACGTAGGGATCTGGAGTGTCAACTAGGGAGCAAAACACAGGCTCAGGGCAGGGAAAGCTCAGGTTTGGGTTGCAATAATCCACAGAATTATGTGAAACCTCAGATCAATTCATGGTCTAGGACAGGAAAATATATAACTCCAAAGTTATAAGGACAGGAATAATACAAAGACATCTTCGCTCTCCCAAAAAACCCCGACTTTTAGGAGGGGAAGAGAAAAGCCTCGAGCAAATAGGATGGCACTGGGATTGAGTCAAATTTATTGGGAATATACAAGCAACTGCCAGGCAGTGGTAAAGGTTTTCCACAGAATATTGGATAACAACTGTGCAAACACTGTCTGGAAAGAGATATGGCCACTACAGCTGATGAGGATTATCACTGGGGAAAAGGTACATTGACAAAACCCATTGGATGTACCTAAAAATGGTCATTCCTGAGAGCAAAGAATGCATTCCTGGCAGCCCTAAAAATCCACCTTCCAACAAGTTAAACCATGTAGGTTCTGTTTTTGTCTGTTCAGTGAGGGCTTTTTTCTTTTGAATTTGGCCTCTGTAGTAGATTTTTCTAAAACATTGCTCAGATTTCAAATCAACTCAACTGTCTTTCAGGGAAAAAACTCCCAGTCAAATCACAAAAAAAAAATGGACTTTTGAAATCCCTCAGGAAGTTTAGAATGTGTACCCAGACAAACACTTTCAATTTTATTCTAATTCAATTTCTTAAGGAGTTTTCCACTCTGTGTCTATGGGGCTCTGAATAATGAACAAGCAGCTATTTAAACTTGGGGATCAGTGTGGAAAGCCTATGAACAGCAATATTTCTTAGTTCCCAAGGACTTAGGGCTGATCTTGTCCCTTATTTAATGTCAGGGGAACAGGGGGATCAACCCCCATGTCACCTTTCCCCAGCAGATGTTACAACTTGCCAACTTGTGAATTCTCCCTTTTCATTATTATAAAAGTTGTGCCAGAAAGAAGAGAATCAAGGCCCCTTGGAACCAAACATCCACAAAGTCACAAGTGACAAGGTCTCATCTGGTAATTCTAGACATCAAGCATTATTTTGGCAATAAACACACACACTTGCTCTGCCAAGAGCCTATAAAAACTTTCACCAAAATCCTGGTGGCTGAACACAGTTCTTGGCAAAACCTCAATGCCTCCCTCTCCATTCAGTTTTCACGGGATTCTGTGCTCAGCCCAGTGTTGCATCAGTCTGATTTTTTTTCTTATAAACACAATAAGCAAATGGTTTCCTGTGTCTCCATATTCCAAACCCTCAAACACATGAAAACCCCAGAGTTCTGGCACACAGATGCCATTACCAGCTTCCAGCAGGCTAAACCTCAGGCACAGAACAACTCAGCTTGGCAAAATCAGCCTTGGTGCTTCAGCACTGCCAAACCACCCCCTGCCTTTACTCGCTTTTTAACCCAAGGCAAAGATTTAATCATCTGCCCTTTCATGTTTTAAAGTTTATTTTGAGCTATTTTCAGCTAAGAAAATGAAAATCTATTCTTTTGTGACTTCCTTCTTTGGCTGAAGAGAAAATACACTGGCAGAATGTGTGCTGTGATTAAGATACTGCTATAAGCTATAGTTTATTAACCCAAATCTTAATCCTTCTTATTGGATGGAGACCAAAAACTAGTTATCAGCAACCTGGCAAGGAACACAGAAGTGTTCACTTAATGTATTTGAAAACATTAAAGTTTTCAAAGGCAGATTAAACAGTTCCCTCTTGCATGGATGTTTTACTTTCTTCTTGTCCTCCTTATAATTGATTTGCCAGGTCATGTTAAAAAACATAAGCTGAAAATATAAATAAAACCACTTGATCATTGCTGCTATCACAGAATCCCAGGCTGGTTTGGGTTGGAAGGGACCTTACAGATCATCCAGTGCCACCCCCTGCCCTGGGCAGGGACACCTCCCACTGTCCCAGGTGGCTCCAACCTGGCCTTGGACACTCCCAGGGATGGGGCAGCCACAGCTTCTCTGGGCACCCTGTGCCAGGGCCTCCCCACCCTCACAGCCAGGAATTTCTTCCCATTATCCCATCTAATCCTCCCTCTGGCAGTGGGAAGCCATTCCCTGTGTCCTGTCCCTCCAGCCCTTGTCCAAAGCCCCTTTCCTGCACTCTTGGAGCCCCTTTAGGCACTGGAAGGCTACTATCTATATTTTGCTTTTAAAAAGAAGCATCTTTATGGTTTATGGGTCAAAAGCTGATCTTTTGTGAGTTTAATCCAGACAAGAGGATTATCCATACTGAGACTTAAAAACTTCAAATTTGTACTTGTTCCTCAGGACACTCCCAAGGAAAGCAGAGCTCTGCTCCAGGGATTCCTTATGGAAGTGCTCTCCCATGGCTCCTCTGTCAGCACATCCCACCCCTGGAGCACAGGGAACCTTTGGAATGCTTTCAGATGGCCACATGCACTCCCCAAGTCACTGCCTTTATGGGCTGATTCCATATTCCCCTTTCCTGGCATTCTTTGGCTGTTTACAGAAAATGGAATGTCCCAGTGATCCGAGGTAAAGGCCCAGGTCAGGCTGGGACAGAGGGACCAGGCTCCACAGGGGTTTCTCAGGAATAAATCAGTCTGAACTAGCAATCAACAAGTACCTGAATCCTCACCTTTACACCAAAAAATAAAACTAAGAGTTTCAGCACTGATGCCAACAAGAGCCTTGCAATTTACAGCTTTTAGCTGCATATCCCCTAAAGGTAAATCAAAAAAACATGCATAATAGTGCCAATTTACAGTACCCACCAACAGATTTTCAACAACAAAAGCACAGTCAGCATCTAAACTGCTCTTTTTAAACACATTGGCTTAGGAAATGGCTGAGAGGTGGAAAGTAAGGATTCAGTGACTTTTCCTCCTTTGATTTATCTCCTGGTTAAGTAATTGCTATAGGATTCTGCCCTTAAATTACATTATGAATCAGCAAGTGAAACACACAATGGACAGTAATTAGGGTCAAACATTTTCAAATTAAAAAATGAGTAATGGTTTAACAATCTGTCTATTAAAGAAACCTGTAAAATTTTCTACAATGACTGGAAACCATTTGATCTCCTGCTATAAATTTGATGAGATGACTGGCCCCTCTATTGACACCATTAATATTTCACATCTATAATTTATGTTTCAGTCATCTCAATTATTTCAATAGCATAACAGACATAAAGAAACTAAAGAAAAAAAGCTAAAGAAAGTCTGTTCAAATACAAAACACCAAGGATGAATTCCAGCAAGTCCATGGCAGGACTTCCTTAAAGAACAGAACAATTTGTTTAGCACAAACTCCTGTAGCAGCTGAGCAGCCTGACCAAGGCCAGGCTGATAATGGGAATTGCTGGATGATTCCTCCCTCCTCCAAGGGGAAGGAGCCAAATAACAACTGGATTTCTATTCCAGCAGTGAATTTTCCAGAGCTCACTGGACAATATGCTTCGCAGCGGCACTGAAATATGAATTGGTCTCTCTGCCATGATCAGGTGAAAAAGGAATAAATTTTAAAATCATAGGCTTTTGCCAGTTTTAAAAAAGGGAATTCTTAACTTATCAATAACTCTCACCCCTGTTCACAAGGAGCAGATACTTGAGAGGCTCCAGACAAATCCATAGTCCCACAGCAATAAATGCCAGACTTTGAGCCTGGGGATGTGGCAGAAGGCAACAGCAACCTGAAGGAGCCAGGAATACACCCAGAGGCTGCCAGGAAGGGGTCCCAAGGAATGGGTGAGGGGTTATTTGCTGCCTGTGTTTAAGGTATTCCAGGGAGGGCCAAGCTCTTGGGTTCAGGGACTTTGCAAAGGGGATGCTGGGGTGTGAGATTTTATGAGCAGAAGGTGACTCCAAGTGAAGTAAGGCAGCTCCAAAGCAGCAGCTATGCTGTGAGAAAGCCTGGGATTAGCTAATGCATCCATTAAAAATTATTAGTGCCTTTTATTAAAGTGCTTTGGCATTACTTCAGTGAAGGGAAGAACTGAACTCTCAGCACAGTCACTGCATCACCACCCAAGTTACTGCTGTGGGGCACCACTGGTTCCACTGATCCAGCCTTGAAAGCAGGAAAAATCCTAAACAAATCAGCTGAACCCTGCACAGGGTCAAACCACACTTGTAGAAGTGCCAAGATCAATACAAGGTTCCCTTTTTTAGGTTATCTGCACAGTTCCCTGGACAGACCAACAGAGGAAAGTGGCTGGTACCTTAAGCTTGCAACACCCCAGGGAAAAATAGCATTTTTTTTAGTAATGTGGCAGAATCTAAGGGCTTTGGGGGGGTTTAATTAATTTAAATGCCTAGTTGTCAGTGTTAAACCTGTGAAACACCTCCTTCCACCATCAAAGACATGCAGGAGAAAAGGTGACCTGGTTCAGCTCCAGCTGTGGGTCCACAGCAGTGCCAGACCTGGACAGAGATCATTTGGGCTGCAGTAAGTTCAGACATATCACCACATTCCTGCCCCATTACTCCCAACCCACAATATGACTTTTAGGCCAGATCTATGTTAGCTGATGGAGTATAGATTATTCCTAGTCTGGCATAAGGTCTGCTAAATACAAATTTCCACTGGCAACATTCTCTGAATCCACAGAACAAGTTTGCACTGGATCTCTTCGGTATCAGGAGGTTTCAGAGGTTTTGGGCCTCTACCAGCAGCCCAATTGATTTAATAGATTGCTGAACTGCAGCCTCAGGGCCTTGGAAGGAGGAGAGGCTCTTCCTTTGACTTTTTTAATGCAGGTTTTAAAATCCTGGAGCTGTCCTACCTAGAGCAGAGCTGTAGCTAGGTAGGGGCTCAGGCTGCTGCCTAAGCATCACATCTCTGTAAAACCTACAGGAGACTCCAAACTGAAGTGACACCTGTGTTTTGTTCCTGTAGTTGAGATAATACAGGAATTGGATTTATATTGAGGAATGGATTGGGAGGCACTTGGGACAGCATCAATGTTAACAGGGCCATAAAGGGAAAGGGATGTTTTGCAGCTGAGTTCTCTGTTCAACCAAACCTGGCACAACCCACACTCTCTGCATTTCAACTGGTTGGATGGATCCCTGACACCAAAAATCGCCCTCCACATCCTTCCTGTGGTGACAAACATAAGGCAGGTTGTTGATTTTTAACTCCTTTTCCAAACCCATTCAGTCAGAAAGACATAAATAAACACTCCTAATTTGTAAGAGCTTTCCCTTGGTACAGACTGATATGTGGGATGGCTCCCCCCTCCTGGCAGGGATTGCAGAGAATTCCAGGGGCCCCCTGAGCCTCCTTTGCTCCAGGATGAGCCCCCCCAGCTCCCTTCCCTTCCCTGCACACCCTCCAGCCCCTCAGTGTCTCTCTTGCCATGAGGGGACAAGGACTGACCCCAACTCAGATGCTTCAGCTCACATTTTAAAACTCCACTTTCAAACCAAACAAAGTCTTTTTTATACAGCAGACACCAACCCGCAGAATTCCTTACCAAGGGAGCTGTGGGTGAGAAGTCTTATGTGGATTCAAGGAAAAGCAGTGAAGTTTCCCCAGGAGAACCTCAGTGAGAGCAAAATCCAGCAGGAACACACTGAAGGCAGCCAAGTGCTTGGACAGGGGCAGAGGAAAGTGTCCATTTGACTGATGTTCTTCCCAATTCTCCCCTAGGATCAGGCATTAGCCCAACCCCAACACAACTCCAAAGCACCCTTGGGAACGGGGATGAGAGGGAAAAGAATAGAAAGCAGGGAAAAGTGAAATTATTACAGAGGATAAATGGCATCAAATAAGGAAGACTCCTCCAAAATGGAGGGAGCAAAAGGCTCAAAGTGGAGAAACTGGTGCTCACAGCTCCTGGAGGAGAAAGGGCACCACAAAACTCTGTGTGGAGACAGGACAGCACATGAAACAGGAGCAGTTCCCAGACACCACCAAGCTGCTTTCCCCTGAGCCTGCACTTGGCAAGGGCCTGGAGCAGAGGGACAAGGAGGTTCTCCAACCAGAGGACCAGGAAGGTGCATCCTGGGTCTGTGCCAGCACAATTTGTTGTTGCCATCACAGTGTCAGAGTCCTGGGAGAGCTTCCTCTGGGATGAGAGCACGTTTTCACTGACCTTTCCCAGAGTCAGTCCCTGCCTCAGTAACTACATGGCAAGTACTCACAGGCACAATTTGGTTCTCACCAAAAAGATATTTTTGCAGCTGGAAAGAGCAGCAATTTCCAGATCAGCTTCCCTGTGGAACCCACAAGCCTGATTGATTCCAACCCAGCTCAGCTCCCAGCACTGGCTTACCCTACAACAGGGGAGGAAGACTGGATGTGTGAAAGAAACTGAAATGTGGCATTTAGGTGCCTTGATGATCTGAGATCTGCAGCAGAGCACTTGTTAGTAGCATTAACCACCTTTTAAGAACCACATTTCAGCAGCAGCCCTGGCTCCAGGGCCAGAGCCAGCTCCTGAGGGCATGGATGGAGCACAGAGCCCTGCAGGACATGGCCAGCAGCAGGGCCAGCACATGGGCAGGCAGCAGAGTCAAACCTTGTGGCTCCTGGCCACATCACACCTGCACAGGCAGCTTGTAGGATGTGGAGGATTGGCCAACCCTGACCTACTTTTCCCAGGCTGTTAGGCTGGAAAAGTGGAAGAGCTCGGCTTGTTTTCCTCTTGCAAAAATCAGGAGCTGCTCCAGGGCCTTGCAGGAAGAGCCTTATCTGATGACACTTCAGCAGGTAAGTGTGCTGTAGCCAAGCCAGGGTGCAGGACCAGCCAGCTGTGATTCTAGAACAGCTGGATTAGTCCTGAATGAGCTGCTGTGACATCACCTTGTATAATACACAGAGAACTGTATAATACCAGGCAAAAGTCCAATTAATCCCTGTCACTTAGGCCAGGTTTAAAACCCTGCACAAGCTGCCTAGACTGCTGTGGCTCAGGCTTTAACTAGTCCAGGTTCAAGCCCAGGAGCTCTGGCTGGTAGTCACCAGGAACAGGGCTCTGAGGGAGAAAGGGAGTCCACACTGGACATTCCCTCCTCATTGCGGAAGCAGATCCCAGAGCCCAGGTCAGGCAGGTGAAGGTGTGCTCCCCTCCCACACAGTGAATGCCACAGCCCATCATTCCCTTTGGACAGGCAGGAGTCCATGAGGAAGGACATCTCCTGGACTTGCAGGGATGTCTACAGCTGGTTGCAGCAGCATGTGCTGACCATGCCAAGAGTCACTCTCAGGAGCTGCTTCCCAGCTCCGTCCCAGCAAATTTTGCAACCAGGATTGAGCTCTGGTGACTGAAATGCTGCCAACACTTTAACTTGTTTATCTGAGCAGCCTGACTCCAGTGGAAATGCATCCCTAATTCCAACAGGGAGGACAGTAACTGGAGTAGAAGCTGAGTGCCAGTGTCATGAACAATCAAACTTTAAACTTTTTAAAGCATTTTTTTTTTTCCTTAAAATGGCTCAGAATTACAACAGTTCACTATCAAAGCATCAAAAGTAGATGAAGCAAGTAAAAGCTGCAAATCCAAAACAGGATTAAGCAAGATTAGTGATCATTAAGAGCAGAGTCATAAAACTGGTTCCCTCTGTAGATGCTCCTGTTTGTTTTGAAAGCCAGAATACTTAAATAGATCTTTAAAGATACAAGACAATTTTTACAAGGCTTCCTTGGACCCAAGCTCCCTGGAAATCCAGAAGAGGAGAGATGCTGTGGAAAGAACCATCAGTTTGCAAGCATTTCTCTTCCAGAATGCTGCAGTTTGGGATTCTGATCCTTGTCATGGAAGTAAGGAAAGTCACTATAGTTTGGGTGGCATCTGAGTAGAATCAAAACTAAATTCAGCAGGGTCAGCTTGCTCATTCCAGCTCACATGTCAGAGCTGGCACAAGGGAACACCAGAAAGAAGGAAAGGGGATGGGGGGAAGGTGCTTTTAGCTGTATTTCTAATTATCTGACTCTCTTGCAATTAACTGGCAATAAATTACAGTAGTTTCCTCAAAACTGTGTTTTGCCCATGTCAGTAAGAGGTAAATTATCTCCTTATCCTCATCCTGAGCCAAGAGAACCCTGAGTCATATTTTCTCCCCCGTCCTGCTCCTGGAGGGGGAGTGAGAGAGGCCAGCCAAGGTCAACTCTCCCTCTCTGCTGCAGTTCCTCAGCTCCCAAATCCTCCAGTAAAAGATCTTTCTAGTAATAGATGGTGCCAGGAGAGCTGAGCACAGCTCTGAGAGTCATTGAAGCAGAACTGAAATCTTTGTAAAGCTACAACTGCATCACCTGCTGTTGGTGTTGGTGGGATGATATCATAGACTGTGAGAGTCACCACAACAGGGACACCCAAAACTGAAACAAGGGAAATCAGTCAAGGAAGCCTTTCTACATTAAGCCAACAGTAAACAGAAATAAGAAAGGACTTGAATGAACTGCTGGGAAAGAGGGGGATCTGCTCCCAAACTTCCAACACCCTCTCAAGCATCCGGAGTGCTGAGTTCTTCCAGTAAATCTCATTTATCACCCCAACACGTGCATTCACAGAGTGACAAACTGGTCCAAGTACATCAGCTTCCTTCACATATGGAAAGCATCTGCATGGAAAGTTTCTGTGATGTAATTATTGTCATTTTGGTTTATTTTGATATGCTCTATCAGAGAGTAACAAAAGCAGCTACTGGAGCTCAGCTACTCACACCCTGGGATGACCAAGATTTGCTTGTCTTTGTCAGATCACTCCACAAAAATGTTAAACTCACTGACAAAATAGGAAATCACAGCCAAACTGAGAAGGCTGGAGGCTATCCCAGCTCCAGCTTTGTGTTGTTCCAGCCACCCAGATCAGCCAAGACACTAAAAATAAGCCTTAAATCAGCTATGCTGCCTGCATGAACTGTTCCCTCGGGGAAATATGTTGGAAGTCACAGTGTAGTGGGCAGCTGTGACCTGGTTTGAAGGATGACACAACTCTTCACACTCCCCATTAACAAAGAGCTCACTAAATCTTGAAAAACTTGCTTCAAATACTGCCTGGGCTTGAGGAGGCAGAAATCAGGGTCTCCATGGAGAGCTGGGACACCACACACACCAGACCTGCCACATAAAACTCCTTCAGCAGGGGAAGAGCTCAGAGCCTTAACACAAAGAAAGTCACACAAAGCACTTCAGAATATTTAATAAACTGAAAGCAAGTCTTGGAAAAACCGATACAGAAAAAAAGAACAGCAGAACGTTATACAGAATCTCTCGTGTTCCCCTGGGCCTTCACCACCACCACAGTGTAAAACTAACTCTGCTGCCCCCAGAGCAGTCCCTGTCCACACAACAGCAGGAAAAATTAGGAGTAATCCAGCAGAAGAGCCAACAGTTTGTCCATAATGGGAGTGACCATAAGGGGTGCTCAGGTACCCACCCCAGCCAAGTCACCCTTCCTGGCAGTGATTCCTGGCCTTGAGATAAGAAACCCAGTGTAAAAGCTTAGAAATTCCTTCATCAAGTTCCAGTTTGGGCAAATGAAATTAAAAAAAAAAAATATATATATATGCTGGCACAATCAACTGTAAAGACCCTCCACTGCTCCAAGCTTCAAGCATCTCTCAATAATTAACATGATTACTCATTAGATCAAATAGCTCCCAGGCTCCTGCACACCAAGCTTTGCATGTACACGGGAAATAGAAACATCTTTCATTTTCCTAAAATAAAACCAGAAGCAACAATCTGTTTCTCTCAGTTTGAGGGATTTGCCAGGATTCTAAGAACCAGCCCCAGGACCTTGGAAGCTCACTCAGAGATGCCCCAGGCTACAGAGCTCTGGTGGGAGCCCAAGGAGGATTCAGAGGCCCTTAGTTCCAACAGGTTTTATCAAATAAGACAGGTTTTATCACTCTTCCTGAGTAGCTTTTTGGGTTTGATGATTTGGTAAGATAAGAGGGTTTTTCTAGACAAAAAATAAAATTACACTGATGGATGGCACTTGGAATTTATTCTATAGGATCACACTTGTTCTGGTGGACAAAAATGCCACAGTCTTCTGGCTTCCTTCACCCTTTGCATCCTTCCTATGATATCATATCATGGGGTCCTCACTTGAACCTCCTTTTTCATCTTCCAGTGTTCCCATAGTGTCTCACAAAGAACTTCAAGCCTGAGAAGCTGTGTGTTTCCATGCAACCCATCTCCTTACACACACAAACCTGTGGGCTCCTTGTTCCACTCTTCCAGCACTTTTCTTGAGGACTATACAAATATATATACACACACACACACACACTGCATCTCCTGTGTGCTCTGTCCTTTACCCCACAGCAGACATTAAATAGACCCCCAATTCCCTTATTTTCCCCTTACCAGGGACTCCCCTCTCTCCCCTCATATTTGGGGTTTCCCTTCCAAGTGTCCCTGCCCCAGTTTTAGTATCAACTTGAATTCTGAAGCAAAGCCAAGTGTCAGAGCAGCTGCTGTAGCTTGACCCAAAAGCAGGTTCCAGGAATTAGGAAACAGTTGCATGCCCAATGACCTGATGGAAGAGCAGGAGGGCACCACACTGGGCTATGGAGCACCAGGAAAGGGGGAGAGGAGCCGGCAGCAGAGCAACAGGCCCAAGGAAGCAGGAATGTCCTTTTTGCAGATTCAGCCAATATTTCCTCCTTCTTCCCCCCTTAAGAGCAGAGTTTTCAAAAGTTCTTCTTCCTGGTGGTTTCCTCCAGCTCCAAAGCCCAGAGGCTCAGCAGTCTCCCAAAAAGGGGAAGAAGTGCTGGTGTCATGTATCTGTCCACCCATTTCAAACGGGTTTTTACTTTTTTCTACTTACTGCCCTGACTCAGCAGAGCTCTGAGCTCCTTTTGACGTGTTCTCACCACCAAACCACAGCCCTTTGAGGCAGCAGCAATTGCCAGTTTCACTGGGAGCCAAAAAGCTAATTGTAGATGTTGCTTCTTGTAGGCAAATCGTTCACAACTCCCTGAGCTTTTGGGGATCCATGGAAAGAGCTGCTCTGAGTGAGAGGGTGAGCAATGCCAGGGGACACTGCCCTGGCTTTCAAACACAGACTAAACACCACCACCAACCCACTGAGAATCACTTAATGCACGACAAGCTCCATGTGTCATCACCTCCCCCTGCCTACAGCAACAGGCAAAAGAGAAAGACAAATACTCACGCATGTCACCAATGGCTCCTTTGGTGACATTTGTGGCTTTCCTGACTGTCACAGTGAATATGTGTGAGTACTGGTGTTCCACCTGCAAGTCACAGAGTAAGAGATGATTAAACTCCAGAACTAAAAAAAAAACAAAAAACCAAAAAAACCCACATAAAAATAGGTTTCACTTTGTCCAAAACCAGAGAGAGAGAAATCACCCAATCAAAACGTAAGGGAAACTCATACTGGGTAGAGCATCTTAAAGCTGAACTGCACCCTGGAGCTTTACTGGGAGGTCAGACCACGCACTGGGGCTGCTGGATTTTCCTGCAGCCACACCTACTAATCTCAATGAATAACACTCCTCCTCTCCACACAACCTGCTCCAAGGCATTTAGTCGGTCAGGGACAGCTGGGAAGGGTAAGGAAAGAATCAAAAGGGGTTATTTTACAACTTGTCTTTGTAATCACCTCCCCCTGGTAAAGAGAACAGAAGGAATTATTTCCAATTCTGTGTTCTAGATGAGAGAAATACACACTGCACACACAAGGGACAGAGGTAGTGACACATGGAGTGTACCTTTTACACACATCAATATTCAAAGTGACAGCATCCTTAAGACAATGTAAGGAAGGTGAAAAGCAAGCTGTGAAAACATTCACCAGCAAGTTTCATGCAGTTTCTGGAGGTTCCTGTTTCCTGCAAAGCTCAAGCACACAGCAGGAGCTGCCTGTCTAAGATCTGTGCTGAACAAACCAGGGAAGGAGGAAAAGATGTGAAGTTAAGAAACAAAAGTTAAAACCTTAAGAAAAGGAGGTCACCAACTCGGCATCTACTGTTGTTTTATCTGCACAGCCCTAAGTTTGGCCAACTATGAATGACCAGTGCATATTTCAGGGTGACAATAGTGGCTTTACAGGGACACAGCACAGAGACTGGGGGTAAATTTGGTGTGTTAAAGGCAGGATCAGATCTCCCACAATTACCTCTGAGCCCTTACACCTGCACTTCAGTGCCTGTCTTGAGGCACTCTGCCTGTCCAGTGCCCAGACACTGACTCACTCTGCTACAACATCCCTCGGGTTTGCATTCCCAACACTGAAACTGGGATATTTTCTGGCTTTTCCTAACCACACACTGACTTTGTGCAATGCTTTAAAATAAACATATCAGTCATTGACAGCAAGTATTAAAGGTCTTCACACATTCCAACCAAAAGGAAAATTCATTGAAATTTATTTAAATTTATTTAAAATCATAGACAATACTCCTGGTATGGCACATGCCTATTCAGGCTGTGCCTGGTGCTTTCTTGCTGTTTTCATCTGGACACTTCTTTTTTTTTTTTCAGAACTGGTTGTTTCATCCAAGCCTCATTATTTCACATCTACAACTCACCCTCAGAGAGTGGAACCAAACTGGATCCCTTTAATACAAATAAAGAAAAAAAAAAATAGGATCTTATATGTTACATATCATTTCCTCAAAAAAAAGAGAAAGCCCAAACCAATGAAAAGACAGCAAAAGTGGCTTGTGAGCGCTCACATTAAGTAATGGCTGAGTCAGGGTACACTAAAAAGCAACTCAAGTGATACCAACACAAATTCCTCCACAAGCCTGAGGTCTGTGAGTGCACAGCCACATGTCCATGGCAAAGCATCCAGGAGGAAATGCCCACAGTGACCCCAAGGGATGACTCCACTGCAGCCACTGAGTTGTTGCAGCTCTGGCTGTGGTTACCCCCATGCTGTGACCTCTGGAGGCTCCAACCATGACCCTCTGCCTGGCAGCTCCCTAATTCCTTCCCTGTCAGCCACCATGGCAGTTGTCTGGATCAAAGAACAAGTCAACTGTGGCAATGCCAACTGTCACCTCATGAGTGGTGCTCTGAAACCATCATCACCCAGCAAGTGGTTCACCAATCATAGTCAAAGTGGGATCCAGGCTCTGCCTGATATTCCCAGTGGGACTGTTTGTTCACCTTGGAAGCATCAAACCCAGCAGAAAGGGTTTAGAATGACACAAAGACAGAGCCAGGATTTCATGACATCCATCACCTTCTGCACTGCAGCTTCCAAGAGTGGATGGATGAGAATGAAGGAGGATGTGACTGGTCCTTGAATAATTTTCTCCCTCTGCCACAGGGCAAAAAAAAAAGTCCAGTTTTCCATCACAGTGTGGTAAACAGGGATTTGAGTGGGTATGTGGGAAGAGCTGGTGCTGTGTGAACACAGCTACGTGAAGTTATCCCAGCTCTGACATTCCTTCTGCTCCAAGGATTTTTACAAGCCATGATTCTCCCCAAACCAACGGCTCCTGCTGTCTCCTGCTTTCAGTTACTGCTTGAAAATGCTTGAAGCTGCTTTATCAGTGTGTGCCACCTTCACACACACGTCAGATTGATGAAATGTTGGTTTCCCAATCAACACTGGCCTCAGTTTGCCCACAGACTGATTTCCTTTGTCACATACAACCTTGTCATTAAAACAGCCCAAAGTACAAACACACGACACCAGGGCTTTTTCTCGGGTCTTAAGAAAGAGCTTGTCCTCCCTGGAGCCCACAGATCAGAGATCACTGAGCATTTAGCAACAAAGAGGAGGATGGAGTTATAATTAAGGGACAGGGGTGGGACATGGGTGTGATGGATTCACTTCTCAGCTGAAACATGAAATTCCCGTGCAATTCTGGTGCCTCAGAGTCCCGGGTGGAAAATGAGGATATTGCACCACATTCCCTGGCAAAAAGCACTGCCTAAAGTACTTTTCTTGCATCTCCCAGTCCTACTCATAAAGCTCATATGCCTAAATAAAACTCCTACCACCAAAACAAGGCCAAGCAAACACCTACTAGCGCATTCTCATTCCAGAAGTACAGAGATCATCACTATTTCTATTACGAATTAGTAATTGTTTTGCTAATTCATCATAAAACCTGGGGTTTATTGACTTGAACAGCAACCCCCATCATTCCAGCTGTTGCACTGCCAGGAAATTAGGTCTGGTTTAAGATCTGGGATCCTTTGAAAGGAATGCAAGGACACAGTGGGCTGGTAAAACCGAAAAATANCTGCCAGGAAATTAGGTCTGGTTTAAGATCTGGGATCCTTTGAAAGGAATGCAAGGACACAGTGGCCTGGTAAAACCGAAAAACATGATCTCCTTGCCCCATCCCTGACGCTGAGGATTGTAATTATACAGAGTTATTAATATTTGGCCAAATAACATACTTGGAAGAAATTTGTAACTACTAAAATAAACCATCTGCCTCGTTGTAAAAAGAAAAATACACAGGTACACAGGAAGCTCAAAGTCCAGATCTCTTCTTGCACCAAAATAAATGTTCTTCTCGCAGCTCAAGTGCCATCAGAAATTAATTTTCCACTTAGGATCCAGTTTCTCAGGGGATTAAAAGGCCTAAATGTCCAGGAAGCATGTTTTGGTTAGTTTTTGGAGGGTGTTCTAAAGACATCAGATGCCCCCTGAAAATACCCCAAGAAATTTATTGACTCCGAATACCTCTGCAAATCCAGCCCTTGCCAGTTTAGATGACTAAGACACATTTTCTCAAGTGACTTATGTTCACCTTAAGTCTTGATAAAAATCTGTACATTGCCAACTCCTCAAGTACTTCTGAAAAACAGACGATGGTAAATAAGTCACTTAAACGTTGCAACATTGAGTGGAGCAACATCTGCATTCCTTTAAAAATCCATGAGAAACTTCAAAAGCTCACAGTTAACTCCAGTGGAAGGAGAGTGGGATGAGATGGGCTTTAAGGTTTCTTCCAAACCAGTGTGGGATTCAATGAACTAAATCCTACCATCCAAAGTGACAACTGTGTTTCATTTCACTTCCTCTTCCTCTGTTAATTTAGAGAAGAAAGGAGAACAACATTTCCAACGTGCTCTCTCTGAGTTGTGGGAACTCCTGGGAATGGTATTTGCTCTCTACTGATTAAATACTGGTTTTCCTCCAGAGGGTGGGCACAGCCCCAACAGGCTCCCCAGGGCAGTGGGCACAGCCCCAAGGCTGCCAGAGCTCCAGGAGGGGTGGGATGATCCTCTGGGGACAGGGGGGGACTCCTGTGCAGGGCCAGGAGCTGAACTCCATGATTCTTGTGGATCCCTTCCAACTCAGCAGATCCTGGGATTCTGTCATACCAAATATTATGCAGAGTCGTGGTATCTCCTGTTCTCACACCAGAGCTCTCCATCACTTACTCCTCCTCCTGTCTCCTTTGTTCCCCTCTCACCTTTGCTTGCTTTCCTCCCAGGAAAATTTCCCTAATTATCTCCTTTCCTCTCTTTTACACCTCCCTGCATTTGTGAGCACACAAACCCAATCCCCTTCCCACTGAGAAACAACACCACCTCAAGATCTCCTGGAACACAGTTGGGTTTTACCTACAAACCTTCCAGAACTGCCAAGAAAAAGAGGGATTTGCATGTGTTCAATATCATCTTTGACATGTTCCACAATGCTGAGTCACACAAGGTAACTGGATCAGGAGACTGCCTTGCACACCAAGCCCCATCAGGAAGCTCTGGCAGAGGCAGATTGCATAAGAAGTATTTAACATTTTTACTTCCTTAATGTTAAGGACACTTGAGCTCACAATTGGGCTGGACAAATGAAAATATTTGCCTGTTTATTGAATAGATTTTCATAGAGTCCATGCTTTTCTTTCACAGGATATTTCAATTAAGACAAACATTGGGTACACACAGACACAACTTGATCTTGAAGTCATTTTTCCCATTGTTAGAATATCGATGTAACCAAAGATGTTTTACATATCTTAAGTCCCTAAATCTAAAGAATTTTGGCACAGTCAGCTCTGTCTGCAATTGCAGGAGCTTTCTGAATGCCTTATTTCATTCCCCAGAGTCTTTCATAAAATGAGCAAAAGAGAAAAATAAAGAGATCAGAAAACACGCAACAGTTACAGATGAACTTTTAGACAGAACTCTTGAGTCTTTTACTGACAAATGTCCTTAAGACACAAGATTTTTGCATTGATATGAGCCTGCTGCCTTCTAAATTTCAGGAAAACTTCATGCTGTTCCAATTTTCAAATTAAGAAACCTCAAAGAAACCCATTCACTTTTCAAGCAATTAAAGGATCAGCTCCTGCATTAACAGCATTGCTTCCTGAATTAGCAACATTCCAACAGCAACAGCTCAGCATTCACAGAGGGCTGGAACTACATACACTTTATATCCATTATATTCTACCTATAACATAGCTCCATTCTGTTCAATATAATATCTATTGGTATCAAAAAGACCTTTTAATTGAGTGTTTCGATGATATATGAGTACCTCAAAGACCTCTCTCATCAAGGTACAGACCATTCCAAGCATTCCATCCAGGAGAGGGCACTGATACCGAAAGGAACAGGTTGTTTCAACACAACATCACCGTGAAGTTTGGCCTGGGAGGGAGCAAACCCGAGTTTGACATCTGCTGGCTGCAAGTGGAGCAGCGGATGTGAGTGCATGTGGCAGAAACCACAGCGGTGATAAGAGATCACTCGTAGGAAGCACAGAGGGTATTTTTAGCCCTGGAGAAGTGCAGTGTGTGTGGCTGTTTCTGGGTACACCTTCGAGCTCCTGCTCTGAGATCCCGGGGCTCCTGCGAGAGACCCTTGATAGGAACACACCCACGTGGCTCCAGCTTTCAGTCCCAGCAGGAATTGTCATGTCAGTGTTTCCCTTGGGAAGTCACTTCCAGCAGAGCTCAGTGTGAATATCCCAGGGTTCAGTGGCTGGCTCACCCCACAGAGGGCAGTTCTGCTCCCATCTCCCTTCTCCGCCCTTGTCTCTCCTTCTCCACTTCCACAGGTTGTGCTCCACCCTCTCCCTGGGCCAGCTCCCACACACAGAACAGAATTTCTGATCTGTCCAGAGAATCCCACAATGGTTTGGGTTGGACGGACCTCAAAGCCCATCCAGTGTCACCCCCTGCCCTGGGCAGGGACACCTCCCACTGTCCCAGGTGGCTCCAGCCTGGCCTTGGACACTCCCAGGGATGGGGCAGCCACAGCTTCTCTGGGCACCCTGTGCCAGGGCCTGCCCACCCTCACAGACAAGGATTTCTTCCTAAAAAATTTTCTTTTTTTTTT